>LQRL01149769.1:3633-14434 GCA_001703475.1 Hydroides elegans | reverse complement strand
CGCCACCGAAAAACGTATTCTTCGTATAATCGTCATGTAATTTTGCAATGATGTCAGACACTTGATGTTCCTGGGGCTTCCATGTTTTCGTGACTGGTCCATCGCCCTCGTCAATGTCTTTCAAACTCACGTAGGCGGGTTGGTCGTTGGCACTTGTAGATACCACTATATCGCCCAGTTTCACGTGGCGACTTTCGTTCTTCAGATTCGCCACGCCTCCTCCAACGCCGACGAGGATCACGTGTTCAATGCGTCCAAATGTACCTGTAATTGATAAGCAACAGGTGTTCATATTGATACAATACAGTAAAGTATTAATCGACTTGATAACGGAAAACAATGCTATTTTGATATATATTTAGAAGAAATACATAATTAACAAACATTTTTGAATAAATCCATTTAGACTAGGGCGCAAAAAAAATAGCCGCCGGTTTTAGCAAAAAGAAAAATGTGTAGTCCTTTTTCACGAATTAAAACATTCTAACCTATTGCATTATATTACTTACCCAAAAGCCGCGTGATGCTATTTCCAGCAGATACTGTGGCGCCCTGACCATGCCCGATTCGAGGCAACTTCGTGGCCACAACGCGATGTCCGCCGATCATACCCACTGTGTAGACCAAACCTTCACCTGCGAAAATCGAAATTACACCATTATAAACCACATTAATGATTTTATAAAAAAATCGCTAATATTCAAATAATTCCACTTACAGTGTATCTATTGTAGGTAGCATCAATGCAATCTAAAACGTTGCAACGCCAGGAAGAAATCTGACGATGTCAATGCTATGCATATTCCAAAAGCTGATTGGTAAAAGAAACATAATCTCATTTTCACTCACCCTCTGTCTTCTTGACTCGAATGTAGGTTGTTTTGAAATCCATCATGGCGTCGACGGCCAGTTTCTCGCAGTAGAGCAGCGTGATGACCGCAACAGTCGGCTGCTCCTTCTCTTCCAGGCGCGGGATGTGTGTGACCACTTTGAATTCTAAAATTCATATTAAAGTAACATGAGTGTTATGTTGGGTTAGTGGTATATAAAAACCACAAGTTGAAATTAAGGGCAGAAAATGACAATGATTTGCAAATTTACCCCGAAACTTTAATAGTTTAGGGGCGTTTCCTTCATGTGAAATGGGAATAAAAACATAACAAGCACACTTTCGAGCTTTTTTGGGCCTGTTTCCGGTGAACGCATCTTAACTATGCATGAGTGCGATTTGATTTCAAACACCGATTCTTACTGTTTCTTAATGGTATTGTTTCTTAAAACAAATCTAACTAAAGCAATTATGCAATAAAAGTGGTTAAAGTACCATGTCTGCGTTTGTCGCCCTCGTCCATACTGAGCTCCATGGATGTCCGCGACGACCTCGAATTCCTTTGTCGCTTGATGGTCAGCTTTCTCTCTTGTGGCATTCGAATCCAACGCTTGGTGCCGATTTCCTTGATCATGCCCTTCATCTGTAGATCTCCCATAAGGTATTCCACGTCTTCGGCTTTCTGGCCGCTAGCCCTGTATAAATTGAATGATGCAATGCAGCAACATGTTACACGATCTACTAACACAAGCCATATAAATGATTAAATAATTAGTTTGATCCTTATGCCGTTTGTCATATTTAAATTGGTAAACACCATCGCTACAAACTGAATGACTGTTGACTGACTAACCGTTGAAGTTTTATATTGATTCTATTAATTATATCAATTTAAATATCTTGTTTATAAATTAATAAATATGTTTAAAACACCCATTTTAGCTAGGCAAAGCTGAGAATTAAAACAATAAACCATCAAGCAACCACCACGCACTTTACAAGGTCATTGACATTGAGCACATTAGGATAGGCGTCTTCCAAGATGTTGAGCAACCTCTGCTTCTTCGTTGCCCACACCATGTCCCAGCCTTTGAGGGTGATGGTCGGCTGGCGACGAACCACTCCGCGCTTGGCTGTTGATGAATCTGGAATTAGGCATCCAATGGGTCATGTGATGTGTAATTTATCACCATTCGTCATATAAATCTATTCCTTATGCTGTAGATATAAAAGCACACACAAACGTATACATCTATATGATACGTTTACAACGCTATGGCTCAAAAGTAGAATCATACACCATTTACAACAAACACCGAACATGTATGAAGCATCTGATGCGAATCATGAACATATCTTTAGACGGCATATACATAGGCCTATACGTATGTCACGATTGATAAACGCAACAACGTCATATGCGGTACACAGACTACCTAATGTGATTATGGAAGGACGCAAACAGTTACCAGTGGGTGGTCCCGGTGATCTATCCAGTGACACATCACCGCCCCGATCAAAACTCTCCTGAGTCAGGCAGTCAGCCTGGGAAGTATCGCTTCTCTCCAACAGACTGCTGTTCCCGGGTCGCAACAACGAGGCCCCGCCATTCATGCGGATGGTGTCGGGATCTACGACAGAATGAAGTCAGTGGTATTTGTATTAGCTAGTTGGCACTTAGGGTGTATTTACACGGGAGCAAACTAGCCTTCAAACCAGGCTTCAAACCAACTAAGGTCGATGCGGCGGTCAAAATAATTTATTTTGGTTTGAAGTGGTTATTTTAGCTATCCTTCAAACCAGCCTTCAAACCAACCTTTAAACCAACCTTTAAACCAAAATATATACGCAATGCTTTGCCAGAAACACAATTTTGGTTTGAAGCTTGGTTTGAAGGTTGGTTTGAAGTGGTTTAAAGCTGATGAGAATAGATAATTTTGAGAGACGAAAAATAAAGTGCCGCATTTACCTTAGTTGGTTTGAAGCTTGGTTCGAAGGCTAGTTTGCTCCCGTGTAAATACACCCTTAGTTTCATTAGAGTTTTAACTGGGGTATATTTAATCATTATATTTTGGTATGGCCTACACTGCAGTTAAACAATATTTAAGAAGCTCACGTGAGGTAGAAGGTTATAAGTTGATATAAATATAGATTGCAATACATATGTGCCACAATGTTTAATCATACGATTGAATATAACCATTTTTTAATGAAATCTCAGTAATTATGTAACCTTCTACGATTTTTTTACTTACCAACAACATGTCCATGTGAATCTACCCAGGTTCCATTGGCAAGCATGCGGTAGTCTTCCTGTGACGAGACAATTATCACTTTTCCTTCTTTCGTCAGGATCGGTCCGCCATTCATACGGATAGATTCTGGATCTATATGATAAAATTATGGCCCAAATTTAAGTGAATTATTATATATGTATAATTGTCGTGATCATTTAGCCTCGTAGGAACATCGGTGAAGATCTAATTGTCTAAAAGGACAGCGTACGTTTCGTATTTATGTTATAAAAAGAAACATTTGTTTTACCGAGTTTCTTACCAACAACTTGTCCATGCGAATCTACCCAAGTCCCATCGGCCAACATGCGGTAGTCTTCCTGTGATGAGCGAATGATCACTTTCCCTTCTTTCGTCAGGACCGGTCCTCCATTCATACGGATAGAATCGGGATCTGTATTATAAAATGTCAGCCCAAATTTAAGTGAATTATTATAAATGTATAATTTCCAGGAACATTCAGCCAACTAGAAACAGCAACCAGTGAAGGAATTCTCCGAAAGGACAGTGCATCCCAAAGTACACGTTTCGTATCTATGTTATAAACATGCCAATTTAGTTTGAACTGAGTTTCTTACCAACAACATGTCCATGTGAATCTACCCAGGTTCCATCTGCCAGCATGCGGTAGTCCTCCTGTGACGAGCGAATCATCAATTTTCCTTCCTTCGTCAGGACCGGTCCGCCATTCATACGGATAGAATCGGGATCTATAGGATTAAAGCATAGTCCAAAATTAAATTTAGGTTCGGGTTTCAACTCATCCAGTTGGTTGATCAAATCAAAGTCTGAATTCAATTTAGTCATTATTTTCACATTTAACTAGCCATTGAAAAACACGGAAAATATTTATACAAAACGGCAATCTTAATCTAAATGCATGGTCTTACATTCATACTCCGAATTTTCTTACCCACAACTTGTCCATGCGAATCCACCCACGTGCCATCAGCCAACATCCTATAGTCTTCCTGCGATGAACCCGATGTTACCGTGGTCGTCACGGTTCGAGTAACACGTGATGTCATAGTGTGTTCCCCGTCCACCGATGTGCCGTTGGTTACGCTGCTCATTTCCAGTTGCTGGCCACTGTTTATGCCCATCGAGCCCGGGTCTTTTGTAAAATAACAAATATCAATTATGGAACTGGTCAAATATAAAGTATGCCATACACAAAGTAATTGAAGTACGCCTATATTTTCAAAGTGTATTTATGTTATTTTTAATATTTTAATAGTGACATTGGAAAAAATGTGTTATTGATAGAAATTTGCCTGATACAATTTTACAGGTATAAAATATCGTTGTTCCGTGACAAATTAGTCCAAGGTTCCGATCATGATCTAAATATAAACGAGACCTTGCATGCAAAATCAGTCCTAGTTCAGATCATCCTACGAATACCAAAAACACATCACACCTTCATGCACAATATTTCCACGTGAATCCACCAGCGTACCATCAGCTAATCTCCTGTAATCCTCCTGTCCTGCAACAACCCTTGTCGTTGTCGTGGTAACGCGGGTGGTCTTTGTGGATTCCCTTAGCAACGCAGCTCTTTCTTCTTCCTCGCGTAGCAACGCAGCTTTCTGTTCCTCTTCCTCGCGTTGTTGAGCGGCCTTCTCTTCTTCTTCGTCTTCTTTGCTCCATGGTAGAATGGAGAGTTCGAGTTTGAGAATGGCACTGTACTGTCGCACTAGGGTCAGCACTCGTTTGACAAATGAGATGTAATCTGTAAAAGATTAGTTATTTGGTTAATATGAAATTAATATACATAAATTCATATTCTGGCTCCGATTAAGAGGTGGCGCTCGTGGTTCGCCTCGTCGGGTCTGATATTTATATTATTGGTGCCCCCAATCCAATTGTTTGGATCGATGCCTGATATTCCAAAAATATCATTCCAGAGGCAGTATTGCTTGAAAATATCAAACAATTTATGAATTATAATCTATAAATCTATTTAAGGCTTTCGAAAGTTCTTTTTCACTGCAATATAGTTTTACCTTTTGGGAATTGGTCTGGATCCAGCAGCTCCTTCATATAAGTATCAGTGAGCGCCTGAATAACAGACGCGTTCATCCTGGCCATGTCCTCGAACCAGAATTGCAGCGTCCGTTTCTCTCGTTTCATGTCGTCCGCATTGTCGCTTCCTTCTTTGCTCTGGTCTGCCACCGAAGCAAGGAAGGTTCGGGTAGAGTCAGCGCCACCTTGGCTAGGAACGTCTGTGGATTGAAGGAGTAAGATATACATTTGTGTGTCTGTAGAAAGGAGGTTTAAAAACGATTTATTGGAATCTAAAGCCTGGTCACACCGGGGGCGACGAGGAGCGACAACACTTTTTGTGTAATTATTGCCATTTTAGTCCGTATAAGAACAAAAATTGCCGATTATCGTCGCTCCCAGTGCGGCCAGGATCGGATAATGCATTGGTTTGACGTATAAATGTGAGATCGGATTCACATATATAAGCGACTCGGGCATGAAGTTAAACAATTGTAAAAGATAAATGTAATGTTCTTACATAAATTAATATACCACTGTAGTCAACATAATAGCCTTGTTTAGAAAAATGTTTTTTTTTTCACTTATAATGTTAACACGTCTTCACAAATCAGTTGATCTATTCATGCATGTTTAGAATATTTCTTAATAAAATTTTA
This sequence comes from Hydroides elegans, assembly GCA_001703475.1. NCBI lineage: Eukaryota > Metazoa > Annelida > Polychaeta > Sabellida > Serpulidae > Hydroides > Hydroides elegans. Next base: position 8,648 of record LQRL01149769.1, on the reverse strand, counting down.
AGAATTCATACTTTTGCATTTTAGAGTGCGATAGAGCAAACACTAACACTATTACATTTACATGTATGTTAAATATCGGCTTTGAGTATTTGAATAAAGAAATAATAGAATGCAACTGGCCATAAGAAAACTGAAGGGCCGCGATTTTAGATAAGATTGTTGAAAACATTTAAGCTTAAATATATTCATAAAGTAGCTAGGGCATCAATCATGATGATAGTTACTTTTCTCACATATTGGTTTAATGAGATACGACAGAAATTGTTAAAGTGGCGTCGTATTTGAATAATATTAACATTATCAAACTGATTTCAATACTTTTCACATTTGCTTTAGTTCATATGCTAAAATGTTCTCGTCATCAGAATAAAATGTCTACACATATTTAGCCACATCTCCAAAATTATACACACATTCATTACACTTCTCAAATTATTTAATCAAATTATTCAATTTAAATAAAAAATCTCTGTTTAAGATTCATGTATATCGATAATGCCTATACCCTGTGGCGATGCCTTGTTGATGATGATGCCCTTGTACGGCCCTCCAGCAATATGTTTCACATTGGCCTTATTCAGCTGACTCAGCACTAATCGCTCCACTCGAATCACGTGACCGCCGGGCTTGTTCGACGGCATCGGCGTCAGCACCACTTCTGAAATTGTAAAAGAAGTATATGACATACAGTTTTAAAAGGTAGACAGAGCATTGGGAAGAAGTCAGGCCTCGTATTGTTTGCAGTTAGAATTTGCAAGCTTCTGGAAAGACAAACGTGTTATGGTGCGTTCAGCGACTCTTTGCCTCTGCGAAATTGAAATTGGTATAAAATATAGTAATCCAAGCGGATTTAATACCGCAGAGATTACTATGTTTTATTCCAATTTAAATTCCGCAATCTAAAGAGCCACTGAACGCACCATTATGGTGCGGTCAGCAGAGTTTTCGCGTATGCGTTTTAATTTGCGGCAAGCGGAATGACTGTTCACTTGCCAGCGTAATTATGAATATCTTTGCGATCGTTTCCGGAGAGCCCAGTGCTGATGTGAACCATATTTGAAATCGATAGTTTTATGTTTGTGAAAACTACAAATCCAAAATGAAAATGCAAGTAATAGGCATACTTTTTGTTGAATCGAAAGTGCTTCAAATTGAACAAATCTAAAAACAAGAATGCATTCTATATCCATAAATATAGTCTATGCAATATAAGCTTTAAAATCAAGACATGTAATTCAATTATTTCCGTTTAAAATTGAATGGATGGGGACATCCTGTGAGGGCATCCGTCTATTAATGACATTGTCCTCAGTTTTCTGTCCCTAAACCAAAATTATGCAAAATCACAATCATGTTGGCCATATCAGAATCTCGATATATCATCCCTTATATTTGGTTTCAAATCATTCATTATGAATCTTCCATAAAATAATATATAAATCGTTTTAAAGACCTTGCAGCATCGAAGCGTAATCGATCGTAACCGGAACATTATAACAATGTTCACGACGTAAAAGGACAACCGACAAATTGTCCTATTGATCGAATTTACGTCAAATCGGCGTTTCCTTTTCGATTAGATAATATACAACTTCTTGCCGCGATGGTTTCAATGTACACAATGCAACAAAACAAACGCTCCAGAACATTTCCGGGGTGCATTTTGATATACTAGGTTAAGAATCAACGGACTTTATGTGAATGCGGTCCCTTATTTATTTTGAAATAATAATAATACAGAGTCTGTGAGCTGTCGAGACAAAACCAATACATCCCTCCCCCATCTTACAGTTACAAGTTAACCAGTGTGACTACTTCACCCTTACATAATCTATTGATCATTATGCTACATTAGTGAGCATAGGGTTACCCGACACAAGGCAATAGAGTCTGTCTTGCGCAATTCCATGGGCCAGTCTAAAAGCCTCTAATAGTGTGTATGGTTGCCCTCCAGCTCATATACCGCTGTGGCTCGACGTGGCATAGACTTCAAAAGACGGTTAATTTCTGCTATGCTCACACTGTCACATGCGTCACGAATAAGTCTTCTAAGGTCCTGGAGCGTATGATGGGCCTGCTGTAGTTCGGTGATGCGCTTTCGCATGATGGCCCAAACATGCTCGATCGGGTTGAGGTCGGGGGATTTGGCTGGCCACACCATACGCTCGATGTCATTTTCTCCTAGGTATTGGTCTATGAGTGCACTCCTATGCGGACGCGCATTGTCGTCCACCAACATGAATCGCCCGGGGCTAATGTTAATTTGATAGACGCGGTTTAATTTTTCAATGAAAAAAATCTAACTTTGACCAGACCCTATTAGGGGTGCACCTTAGCGGTCATAGAGACGCCCCCCCGGGTTTCCTCAGTTTGGGTCTAAATAGCGGTAAGGGCCTGGTAACACGGGAAACCAACCGTTTTTTTTCGAAGAGCCACGTGAGAATGGCTACATTGTGAGCGTGGCTACATTGTTGCTAATGAACCCTCAAATCCATGCGTTCATTCTAAGAAACCCCCATTCATATGTGTTGTTTTTAATCTTTAATATGGTTGTTAATCTTTAGCATTGACAAAATATTGCAAAATATTTATTTAAATTGGTTTCTAATCACGCGCTATTTAAACAAAAACGTTCCCTATGACGTCGATCCCTTATGTTAACTTGATAGACGCGGTTTATTTTTTCTATGGAAAAAAAGCTGTTACTGTGGCCAGACCCTATTCCTATTCTGGATATTAAATTCTAATTCATTTTAGCAAATAATACAAGTTTACACAAAGATATTGCAAAACATAAATTTAAATGTTTTTCTAATCACGGGCTTTTTTGCGAAGAAAAGGCTCCCTATGTTTCCGGTCGCTAATGTTAATTTGATAGACGCGGTTTAATTTTTCAATGAAAAAAATCTAACTTTGACCAGACCCTATCAGGGGTGCACCTTAGCGGTCGCACGGTCGCATATGCGACCGTCGTTTCGCCCGCGCCAGTGTTGTTTGAGACGACACTCGCGCTAGTGCGAGTGTCCATATCTCCAAATCCACACTGTGTAAAAAGCATTTATTTTTTGAATACCTCTTAAAATTGCGCTCGCGCCTTCGGCGCTCGCATCTTAGTTATCACATTTGAATTGAATATCACGCGCGAATGTCATTTTGCCTGCGCGCGTGTCGTTTTCAATGACGGTCGCACTTGCGCGACCGTAGATTTTGGATTAAGGTGCACCCCTGCCCTATTCATATTTTAGATATTCAATATTCATTCGTTTTAGCACAAGTTTTTGGAACGTACCTATGCGCTCTGTCCTGGCATATCCAACAGACCGACTATCTGTGCTCTTTGAAAATTCGTTAATCTCGGCATTATTTACGTGAACAAAAACAACGACTTTAAAATTCTAAGTGTATCTGAAAAAAAGAAATCTTTAAAGTACACCGCTTCTAAGAAAACGCAATATGACCAATACAATTTGAACTCACATGCATACTCATATACAGAGTGCAACACTAGACTCTACTGGTGCGTGACATTGCATACCATATACTCTAATGCCCTGTGTCGGGTAACCCTGGTTCAATATTGAGGCGTTACAAGACATCACAATATAACCTATTCGAAGACTAATCAAGACAGACTAGTCATATGCAGAGTGCGACAATTAACTCTATTGACCCGTGTTATTGCTCGCCACAGACTCTATTGCCTTGTGTCGGGTAACCCTGGTCCACTATTGTAGCATAATGATCAATAGACTAGTGCATGGGTCAAGTATTCACAATGGTTTACATTGTAGGGTGGAGAATCTATTGGTTTTGTAGTCTCGACATTTCGCAGTCTCAGCACTATAATCTCAGACGGCTTAAGGGACCACATTCACACAAAGTCCGTTGATTCTTAACCTAGTATTTCAAAATGCACCCGGGATATGTTCTGGAGCGTTTGTTTTGTTGCATTGTGTATAACCAAGTATAGCAACATTGGCAGCATAAATTTAGGAAGCAGAATCAAGAGCATGAGACCTACATTTATATATAGATTTCTTAAATATGTTTAGATTTCAAGCATTGATGGATTATTGTCGACATATAATTTACATGTAGACCTCTCAACCAGTAAATGCACCACCCTAAAACGCGACCATTTTTTGAACCACTTTTTATTTTCCATAGAAATGGCACAACAAACCTATTGGTATACATCAAAATACAAATTATGGCCATGCTTGATATAATAGGACCATAATTTATGTTTTTGTGTAAAAAATAAACTTGTTGTGCTATTTCTATGGAAATTAAAAAGTGGTTCAAAAACTGGTCGCATTTTAGGGTGGTGCATTTACTGGTTGAGAGGTCTACACTTATACAGAGAGCCATAAAAAGACATAACCGGTATGATTTAGTAAACTAGACATTGTAATACATGTGTACAAACATGCAGTATAGACTCTAGTAGAATGCATGGAAACACTCTAAAGAAATATAGTGTGAGCGAAAGCAATGCGTTTGACGCGCAGCAGACGTGCAGCGATTTTACGTTTAAAGGAAACACCACTTTAAACGTATGTACTAAACTTAGAATAAATATTTAAGTCAATAGCTCTAATTTAGCGATAAGAACCCGTCATCATTATTTGCTAAGGTGTACGTGGATCGACTGAACATGAGATTATTCATTTCAAACTAAAATATTAAATGTAAGCTACTATTGATTTCCTTCCATGAATTCAGTCGAAAAAAGTTACGCTACTTATGTTTATAAATAGAGTTATAGACTTTGCGATTGATTTTTGAAATAAAGATATGGAATTCTGAGTTTATTTTTATCACATAAAATACATTATCTTGTCAACTCTTGATTAATGTATTGTAAAAGTTATATATGCATTTCATCTACATATATTGTGAACAAAATAGCTAGATCTATAGTCAATAATCAATCAAAATGACTAAATAAATTTGGTGGTAACACATTGTGCACTGATTAGTTTTTGAAATAGGCATTGTATCTCCGTTTTGTT
>LQRL01149762.1:12295-43244 GCA_001703475.1 Hydroides elegans | reverse complement strand
CGGCCCCGTCAAGCCCTCCTCGGTTCACTTCAACGCCACGTCACGACGTCGCGTCGCTCGTAACCTCAGAGACGATCTCGGTCGAAACTTCGCGTGATCCAATCCGACCAGCACCCCGCCCACTGGAGCTCGACCTCGGTGACCAGTTCCCAGAGCTGCGTCAGGACGAGTACCAGGCAGCGATGGAGGAAGACCTGCCAGTGACGCCCTGTTACGACACATCCGATCCTGAGGGCCCACATCAACAACGCACATTACAACGACGAAGACTTCTATTGCTGTGCGTTTTGTTTGTTCCAGTGTCCGTCAAAGCAAGTGATCTGGTCACACCTCCGTCTGCGCCATTTCGGACACAGGTGTTCGCCGAAAGGACATATTCAAGGGCCCCTATCTCGGAAACAGGAAACGATTCCAGCCCCGCGTTACGAATCCAGCACCCCGGCAGCTGGTGGCCCTGAAGCGCGTTGACCCACTCGGTCTTGATGTCCCATGCGGCACCGGACCCTGTTTCACGGTTCCTGCGCCTCCCACTTGCGCGGATTTCCCCCCAGCGACCGTATCTGTGCCTCCGCCATGTGACGATTTGCCCCCACCGACCACGGCCCCGTCAAGCCCTCCTCGGCTCACTTCAACGCCACGTCACGACGTCGCGTCGCTCGTAACCTCAGAGACGATCTCGGTCGAAACTTCGCGTGATCCGATCCGACCAGCACCCCGCCCACTGGGCGACCTCGGTGACCAGTTCCCAGAGCTGCGTCAGGACGAGTACCAGGCAGCGATGGAGGAAGACCTGCCAGTGAAGCCCTGTTACGACAGATCCGAGTCGGAGGACGAAGGTCTCCATGACCTTTTGTACGGAGATATCACGGCAGCACCAGAGCCGGCAGCACCCGCGCCACAGCAACATGTCCCAGCAACAGAGCCAGTAGCAGCATCAGAGCCCCAGCCTGAACCAGAGATCGTCAGCGCATCGGTAGGCACTCAGACCGACCCTCCGCCAAGGACTTTCGAAATTTCCGCGGCTAGGAACAATCACGGTGGAACCATTGTTGTCGACATCGCACTTCCGGACGGCCTCCCTGCATCCGCCAAGGCCATCATGGTCGTGATAAAGAAGTAGGAACATTTTCGGACATTTTCGGATCTCCCCGCTAGAAGGAAAATTGCGTGAGTCAATTATTTGGTTTTTTTAAGGGGGTGTTTATGGTTATTCAATTGTCTTTTAGTCCGTTTTTTGCGTCTTGTTACGGTGATTTTCGCTTTTTATCGCTTTTCAGTAGGCTTTACCTATTTTATGTAAGGGGGAGAGGGAGTTTTAACAAGTTTAAATAATATTTTCACCCTACAAGATGCAAGAACCGAGTTGACATATGTATGGAAAACGATAACACTCAGTAAAGTCGTGCATTTTTGAGTAATTTTAAAAGTTTGTTTATTTTAGAAGTTTGCTTATGGGGTATCTTAGTCAGTTTCGTAAGCACGCATTAACTGGGGGAATTTTGAAGTAAATTTTGAGTAAATTAAGCTTTTTTGGGATGGGTTTTAAGTCGTTTTGTAAGGGAATTTTACATGGCAGTTTCAATTTTGCCAGTTTTGCTAGTCAGAGCACTCCGCCTGACATAGTTCTGACTGAGTTTTTTTTCGATATTTTGCATTTTTGACAGTCTAAGCACTGGAGCATAGATATTTGCTACTCGAGATTTTCAAATTTTGGCTTATTTTTCACGAGATATCTTTCGGGATATTTTCAGTTTGATCGAAGTAATTGGGATTTTCACAAGATAGATTCTGGTCAAATTTTTAATGATTTCATGAGTTTGGGCATTTTTCACTGATTTTTGAGCATGTTACTGATATTTGGGGTTTATGAGAGTTTTGACATATCGATTTATATGTATTTGGGTTATTTTCACTGCATTTTGGGGGTTATAATACGCTGTCTTGAGAATTTTGATTCTCATGTATTTGGGGTATTTTCACTGTATTTGGGGGTTATATTGTGCTTTTAGATATTCGATTTGCATGTTTTGGGGTTATTTTCATTGCATTTTGGGGGTTTTATTGCGCTACATTTAGTATAGAATGTTCACTGTATTTACGGCCATTTCCCGTATTTTGACTATTTTACATAGTGAAAAATGACTATATTGGATTTTACGATATTTTGGGTTGGGATTTTCTGCATCAGAGGAATCAGGTGTTTTTGAGCGTATTTGACTGATTTCGTTATTGGTAGATATTTGCAATATGGCAGAAATTCGTATTTTGACATGTATGACCGTTTAGACGTGATCGCTATTTTTGGTCAAATTCATAGGAAACCCAGCTTATGGGTCAATTCTCATATACATGGAATCGGTATCCATGGGGTTTTGTACGTAAAATTGCATTGGAGCACCCATACGCACATTTTAGCGAAAATTTGACCGCTATATCTCAAATAATAAGAAAAATAAGAAAAAAAGATTTTTACTTCCGCATTCTCAGATTATTTTTCGAAATAAATTAAATTTCGCTTCAATTTGGGTCGCAAATTATTTTTCCAAAGTAAAAAAAATATAAATCCATTTTCGGTCGTATTTCACAAAAAAACCTTCACTTCCGGGTTTTGTTCACTTCCCGGTTTTACACTTCTGAGTTTGAGATAGTGTTACAAGCCTGTATATACTGCATGTTTAAGACTGTATATCGGCATATCAACTTAAAATATGTTTTTCAAATATCGAAAATTTTACTTCCGGGTTTTCAAAATTTCATTTCCGGTTTTCAAATATTTCATTTCCGGGTGGTAAATGCACTTGATTTGTCCATCCGTACTTAAACAATTTCATGTTTTCACATCATGGTATGTTTTCATGCATGTTAAGGGTTACCTACAGTGCACCCATTCAGATGTTATCGAATTGAAACGTCCTCATATAGTACATTTTGAGTCAAAATGTCTTCAAATATTGGGATTTCGATAAAAATGTCCTCATTTAAGGGTGTCAAATGTTTTTCATATGTCAATAATTTCATTTATATTTTATTTTATATGCATAACTACACGACTATAAGCAGGTAAACTTCACTTTAAGTGTATAATTTGATTATATGAGCATAAATATTTTACTTTTGAGTCAAGTTTAAGTAATTTTATTCACATTTAACTTTACATAGTGAGTTCATATGACTATAGTTGAAACTATAGTGTGCCTTACACTCGAGGTCCATTGATTTAAATTATTATTTTTCGATTTTCACATCTCAGCTGATGTAGTCTAAGGTCATTTTAAGCGATTTTAACATAGAAATAATTTAATATGGTGCTATTTTAATGAGATTCATAGGATTAAATTTGGTTTTAGATTTATTTAGCATACCTTTGTCGTAAACTTTTATATTTAACTGGAAGTATTGTACGGTGTTGAACCATAACCATCTTTAATTAAATTAGAACTTAATTTCTTTGTACATTATTCTTTTTCACTAGTTAGTCTTGTACATATTAACTAGTCACTTCTTTAATTTTGTATGATTGGTCATGCAAGAAGAACCTGATAAATTAACTTAGAAATTTTCTCGAATTAAGACTACGGGTTAAAACTCGGAAAAAGAACTTAGATTATTTTTGTCAATTTGTGATAACAGTTTAGAATGTAGAAAAGACTTAGAATATTTCATCGATTTGAATTGCGGTCAATATTTTAGAAGGGACTTTATTTTTTTAAAAATTATCTTGTAACTGGAATAACAGGTTGAACTTGGCTTTTGTATATTAACTTTTTGTTATTGTGGATCATGACTGCAAAGCAGTTGACACTTTTCAAATTGTTTTTTATTGTTATAATTGCATTTACCTATGAGGTTTAATTATATGTATGGACTTAGAAAGTATAAGGTGCTCAACTGTATTGAATTTTGGTTTTCGATTTTGATCTTTTTCATTTAGTTTTATTGTACACCCATGGGTAAATAAGTGATATGGGTCTTAGAAAATCTTTGCATGTTCGAAATTTATGTCATACTCGTATTTTATATTTTGCATTTCATAGGATTGTAAACCCATGATTAGGATTAGGATTGTAAACCCATGAGTAAATAAGTTATATGGGTATTGGAGCATTTAATAAAACTAATTCTCTTTTCTTTTTCAGATTGATTCGACTTTTATATTTTGCATTTATTACTATATATTCATAAATAAACTTGTATATTTCTATATTTTGCATATTAATTTCTTAGTTTAGTGCCGTTCGCCTACGTTTCACTTTAGTTCGAGGGGAGCTGTGTTATAGACTTAGGATAATTGTTTTGTTTACCATATGTCAAACTTAAAGTATAACCAGTACCTGACACTGGTACATTTAGATGCATCTTGGGAAAATATGACGTAGGACCACTTTACTTTTATCAATAGGTACGGTCAAGTTGGTTTCAAAGCTAGACTCTACAAACCTTTTAGTTTCAGAAAAACATGGGAACATATAAATTTGATAGTTTACATTACTAAACATATTTTGGCCCAACTTTTAGGAACTTTCCTACAGGTCTGAGACTGTGTATTCAACTCTTGATAATTTCGAGCTTGTGTAGTCAAAAGTCACCCCTACTTTAGACAATGGATTCATCTAAACGTCAGGTTCCCGGTTGTAACTCTAGTTTCGCATTCTCGTCATCAACTACGTCACGTTTAGAATAGGAATCTCCTCGGGATATACCATAAACATTTCATGTGATTGTGCAATTTGGATAAATTTACAGTATAAAAGGCCGAAATTTCTTAAATATAAACAGTAACTTGTTGAGCAAGGACTAACTGTATACAGTTAACCAACTGGTAAGCCAGGTTTTCACTGTTTTAGACAGGTTTTACGGGGAATTCATAGCCGGTGAGTCTTCGACCACCGAGTCTGACTTAGTCACCTAAGTTTAAGGTCTTTAACATATAGGTTAGGTTAACAGGGGATGTCTGTTTAAGGTTAGGTCTCTGCTACGAGTGCTCATAGATTTCCTTAAGTTCGTATAGGGTTGTAAGCACGGCGAAAGTATGGATTTGAGTTTTTTCTTATATTCCTTTGTATTTTGACAGCTGTCAACTCTCACTTCATTGCATACTTGTAAATATATATAGAAGCGATAATTTATTCAATAAAATATTGAACATAACTTTTACTGACTTGTCTTTGCGAATTTAGCCAGTCGATAGATACACATATCAGATAGAAATTCATAAACTTCACATCCAATACACGTACAAATACACAACTACCATTAATTCTTGGTCACGTCGCCATATTTTACAACCAAGGCTTTAACATTAACACTTTCATTTTTCACATTTTCGTATTATTTTGATATTTTACATATATCAGTATTAATGATTTTCTTAGTAATAAATGTAATTATGTTAAAAATGTTACTTAATGATGTTTTTTTTATTGTAAAAATTGTTTTATGTACACACGTGGGATCGTTATTGTGACGTCATGAGATGTATGATGTTGTATATAAGCCAATGTTCTAATTATAAAGGTCGGAACACAGCTTAGGAGAATATCGCGTCGATGTTCAAGCTTCTTCCTACACTTCTAAAGATGCGGTTAGTTGAATACAGTTCCTAATTTATATATTTGTTTTACTCAGTCTTTGCTAATATTTTTCAACTATTGATATGGATGAACCAATGGTCTAAGATGTTGTTTTTTTATAATTTCATTGATTAAGAATGTTATTTTTATGTTATCTAAATAGAAAATGCTACATAATTATCCGATGATTTATTAGAAATCGGACAAAACCATTCACTACCCCATCGTCTTAAAGGCTAAACACACCACACTGAGCAAACATGATACTATGTGAGATGTATATCTCAGTGCTTATAACGATGATGTTAGATTTTATACATCCATTAATTAATGAGGAAGGTTATTTTGTGTTATTAAATTGTAAATTCTGGTCAATTCTTTGATAGATTAAATATTGAAAAGTATAGTTAAATATAGTAAAAATATAAAGAGAAAATAAATAAATAAGTACAAGAGAATATAAGAGAGTATCTAGGCTAATAATTGTATATGTTATGTATGAATCGTGTATATATTATGTTATGTATAAATACGAGTTGTATTAATATTAAATTATTTAAATATATAAATATATATACAAAGTACATTAAAGGCAACAACATGCTGTATGTTACAAAACTCGCAAACTGTCGACAGCTAACTCTACATACCATTATGTATGCTAATAATCCCCTCAGTGCTTTAAGAAAGACTAGACTAATTGCTCGAGGTAGTTTGTTTTGTATTGCTGATTAGTTGTTGGGCAGCGGCTTTGAACAACGATAAGTTGACCATGCCGCAATTTTGAGCGGTGTTAGAACAATGTGGTTAGTACCATAACGACTATAATTATTTGGCCAGAATATTCGCATTTCAGATCCCAATTTATGTATTAAAAGAGATAATAAGGAAATAAGAAATGAATAAAATAATATATATCAAGGTTAAGCTTGTTTATGTTATGTATGAATCGTTAAATGTATTTTATTCTATTGCAATTAAATCAGAGCATCAATGGTAAATGTGTCGTTCTTAACCGTTTGATCAAATAATTTAAAACACGTCTTCATCGTCTAGACCGCATCCTTGATTCGAACTTACAAAAGGAAACGATCAAGAATATGAAGAGATTAAAAAACTGAAAAGTAAGTTGAACGACCGTATAGGTGGTCTTAACATGTAGTTAAGAAATTGATTTAAAAGACCTAAAGTGATAACGACGTGCTCCGCAAACGAATCGCATCGAGGAAAAACGCAAAAAGCGTAAATAGGTCGAGAAAGTGCAACATGAAGAAACTACAAAATATGACGAACTCGTTCAGTTAGGAATGCAGATTCAAAACGCTAATGACAAATTGTCATGGACAGAGAAATGTATCGACGATCTTTGATATATTTTTCTGTCTTAAGCAAAATTTGAAATTGTGTCTTGAAGCTTGATAATAGTTTTATAACAGAATATGCAACCTTTATCATTTCTTTTCTCAAGTTTATAATATATTATAGAATAAATATTTTAAAGTCTTTGTCTGTGCGTTTTTTCTGTCTAATCTTAATTGGCAGATATTATGTGTTAAAATGTTTTGTCCAATGGTTTGAAGTTTAGTCGAACTCTCATTTGTCATAGTTCTTGCTTATGTCTACTCATTTGAAAGGCGATAATGAGATATTGCGTTTACCTCAATCTTAAGTATACAAGTATGCTAGTCGCCCTTGCAATTGTCATTAAGGGTTGTGTTAGACAGTATATTCATAATAGGTGATCTCGTGTCAAGTGCCTTTCTATTTATGTTGCTTAAGTTTATTTATATTTAATTACTAATAAGTAAGTTCAGAGTCGGGGTCTTAATAAGAATCACCGAACCTCATGTTTGAGGAGAAACAATTTAAAACTTAGAGAACAAGTTTAGAAGTCCATATAAACGTTCAGATAGCTAAAAAGAGAACACCTCTGAGAACACATTCGTGCAGTTATGAACTCATTATGTTACGGAGACGACGCGGAATGGATCAAATTTTAGTGAAGGTACATTGATTGAATACAAACGAGTCTCGCTTATATATCGATAATGTTTTAAAGTATATGAAAATGTCTATTAAAGACATATTCACTAAGTATAAAGTAAAGACTAGATACACAATTATAAACCAAGCACCCTAGACATTTCACTAATCAACATTTATAATGAAACAGCGCACTATAGTACGCTTCTAAAAGACAAAATAATATCACGCTTTAAGGTTGAACATAGAAGATTCCCGTAAACCAAAGCGCGCACTCCTCGACGATGTACGTGAGATAAGAAAAGTCAATTGGTCAATCAGATAGAGTACGTGGTGGTACGTGGGTCATGGTATCAGGGATTAAATAGCCAAAGAAATTCAAAAGAAATACGGAAAAATCATTGATGATATCCTGACGATTTTCTAATAATTTTGCACCGAGTGTGAACTAGAAAATGCACAGAAGGCATGGTGGGATGTCCTCTCCTCACAAACGATATTCAAGGGGTCAGGTTGATCTGATAAATATGCAGTCAATGCCACATAGAGACGTGACGTTTTTCATGATACACCATAACCTTTCGCAAAATGTTGCGTGCTTTGACCCTTAGCAAGCAAGCAACAGGTGTCGCGTTCAACTTGCTCGATGTCTTTCTCAACGTCGACGCCCGGTTATATTGCGGTCAGACTATGAGTTCATGGTACAAGACAAATTGACCTTTAAAAAATATTTAACATGCATGATACAAATGAATAACTCATATGTTCTTTTGAATTAAAAATCTTATTTACAAACAATTATAAAACTAGGGTAGCCTAGTAGGTCTCCGGGCATGATTGCAAATAATGAGCAGAAAAGAGACAACACGCTCGCATAATTGTGTGTTTGTGAAATATTGGACCTAATGAAGCCGCGGTGGCTCAATCGGTGAAGGTTTCATTTATGCAGACTATAGTTGTCATATAATTCATTGCCATGACTCAGTTAAAAAAAACACCGGTGTATAAATATATATATATATATAAGCAGTTCCATAATTATATAAAAGTACCCCTAGTTTGTGCATATTACGACACATCGATGGATGTAATGTATTTAAAAAAAAAACAAATATAAAGGGACTAAATTACGGGCTACCCTTTATGTGTTTTCATGTCATTTTTAACCTTATCGTATAATATTTCAGAATGTTCCTGGTTGTTCTCATGATTACCGTTATCCACGGCTGGGATGCAATATCCCCTGTAATGGCCCTTCCCCACTTCGGAGCAGTGTTCATCAGTTGAGGGTTTTACAATAACCATTTCGTGTACTGGTCAACCACTATTGCTATTCCGCTTCCGAATCTGACCCTCCCCATACAACCTTTGACGAATTTTACGTGCTAAAACGACCATAGAAGGTTCACGTAAATCAAGGCGAAGACTTCTCGACATTGTAGGTGATATAGGACAATCGCTCTTCGGATTAAGTACAGTGCATCACGCAAGAATCCTATATTAGCATATATTAAAATAGAGGAGGTCCTGAATGGGTTAAGTTCAAACGGCATGTTCACGACAAAGCACATCAATAGTTCATGATTGATACTTATAAACGTTCGGACGGCATTGCTGATGCCTTGATGACGTACCATGCGCTTATCCGTTTTACTTCGACGCCATTCCACATACTAATGCAATCGTCATTTCAAATAAATCTACAGCTTAAACGCCTGCAATTACACCTCAACGAATTCATTAAATTCCTTCCGGTTGCATTACAAAAGCTAAAAGTCCAAATAACCATGCTGGCGGAACTTGAAAAAAAATCCGTTAGGTTCACTAAACCTCCTGAGCTTATACACACTGGGGTCTTCGCTACAGACCTAGTTTCAACTTCTACATAACAACTGTTAATTAATAATGTATCCACTGCGCTATTGCAATCTTAACCAGAGGTCCAAGTTGCATATCAAGACATAAGTCAATATTGTAAAATGTCAAAAATCAATGCCGTATTTAAAAATGACAAATTTTAATTTACATCTAAATTCCCCTTCTATATGTAGACTTACTTGATTCATATCTTTCAGTCCCGAATCTATCTCAACTCTGCAGGACAATACCTCGCCAACGTTATGCATAAAAACGCCATGACAAAAATCACTAACGTTGCACGTTATATTGCGGTTTTAATTTAACAGATAAAGCTCTTTCTGTTTGTGATATATTTGTTTTCTGATAACGCTGTTATAAAAGGCGAAATTAGTTATATTTATTAGTTATAGTTAGTTATTTTTAACCCAATGGAACTCACCATGACATGTGTATCTAAACCAACAAAGTGTGGTTGTACACTTTCATCGATGACACTCGTAGTTACAACTATTTATTAACGATTGTTTGTTTGCAGTTTAACACTTATTTTTCATGTTTATCCAACTAATGTCCTATATATACGCTTGCCTCTAACCAACGAGTCGTATTTGATTTCTTGTGAAACCCTTAGCTATAAGAGAAAGGTATTTAATCTGCACCAAATTAATGTAGCCTCGGCCAATCTATCCTCGTTTGCGGCAAAAGATCAACAGTTCTCAGCAAATTCAAAACAGTCAATAGTTCTCTTTCAGTCTGATAAACCTGCCTACGTTAAAATCTTGTCAATAGCCGCTGACATCACCTTTACTCAATTTTCCTCTGTTTCTCTACCTAGCATTCTTACTATCTTAACTTCTTTCATGAACTGCATATATTTAAATGTTTTCTTTAACGTGTTATCTGTTGTTATATTTTCTATAGGCATTTAGATGATATTGAAATTGAGCTTTAACAGTTTGAAAATGATATGTTGATTTTGGTTATTCCATGCTGTCTATTCTTAACTACATTCAATGTGCTTTGATTTATCTTATTATTAACAAATGCAAAAAAAATGTTCACTAACTCCTTACTTTGGATATCGTTTACATACTTACATTTTGTTAGGTTTTTATACATTAAAGCACCATATCACTGTTAAAGTAGCATAGTTTCCGTATCCATCTGCATGCCTCAGGGCAACAAGTCGTGACAAATTACAATGGGTCCAGTTCAACGAGGTTTGTTTGCCGGCACGGTTGAGGTTGATTTGAATGAGCTCCATGTTGGACTACATGACAATGCAAAACGTGTATAGTTACTTGCGATTCTGAAGCCTTATTACTCTCAATGTAAGGCTTTGCTCGCAATGCAGAATCGAGACATGAACGGCTATCGGAATTGTGTCCTTATGGGCAATAATTACTACTTTTCTCAAATATCTCTAATAAAGCTATGGTTGCCTTAAATCATACTCCTAATCCCCGAGGTCGCCAAAGTATTGACATTTATTTATTTGTTTTTATATTTCTTTCTTTTTGAATTTACTATTGTCTTTTTTGCACTCACTTGTCTTCTGTACACTCATTACGCTCCCATGATGGAGACACTTCATTCGGGCTATATAAAAAATATCTGAAAGGTAACATAAACTATAGGACCGTAAAGGTCAAGATAATTTGTCATCTATTTTAAACGCTGTGAAATAATTTTATTATTATGTTATGATAAAGGTATTGTGAAGTAAAATGTATGAGGACACGTAAAATGTAAACATTAATGGCACATGGATTTTAAACTATTTTGGTACTTGTATGTGTTAATATTATTGAATATAATGTATATAGTGGGCAAATATTTTATGTGCAAAATTGTAAGATAATATCAATAAACTAACTATATAAATATAATGTATAAAACTATGTTTATGAACATATGTAATTTAGATTTATATTAACGTTTAGATGCATGGGTTTTGCTCAAGCCGGTTCCTGAGAACCAACATAATCGACCAATTCAACTATCTGTCAGGTAGCACACACATATTCCCACCATCGACATCTACATCATATCAGTCACATTGATTCAAATCCAATAGTCTTTTTGATCCCATTATCAGCACGTCTAGCTTCCACAATTGCGTCAATAAGTGGCAAATATTGCAGTAGATGTGCTAAAATCGATATGCGAATGCGCATTGCAATGCATCTAAATGCATCTAAGCACCATAAGAACGGAGGGACTGAATCACGCAGTACAGAATTCAAAGGCCATCTGACGCGCAGACTGCGTAAATTACAAATGCCGACATGCGGACGAATGCTTATCAAAAAGGTTCGCGGTAATACTATCTACCTTCAATATCAAAGACGGCGCCATATGAAGTTATAGACGTTGTCTGTTTGCGTGAACCGACTACTGGAACAATAAATTCATAAATGAAACAGAACTTCGACCTACAGTATCAATAATATACAAATACAGAACCCTTTTGTAAAACCATTCATGTGTTTTCGAAATATAGACTTCCATGTGAATGAATAATTCTAGTTTAAATAACAGAACATTCTAATAAACTACAACGCAGAAAACCAGGAGAATAGCGGGAATGTTATGTTGACAATATAACTATATATCAACAATGATGGAGGGCAGAGGAGTTGAGTGTGTCAGCGTACCTGGTAGCTTTCTCTAGACGAGATGGGAATGTGAATATTCTTTCATAAATCATATACCCACCATAAATTTTTAAGTTGATATAATATTATAAATAAACGAAATTAGTGTATTATTACGACTCGTTACCGGTACCGGCTCTACCAATTATTTATACACGTAGAATCATGTTCTACACCCCCTAAAGGCACATTTCCGCATATACCCCATGCGTTATTGCTACTTGAACTGAATTCAAAAGTTTGGAAGTTATCTTCCATCCGAAACCAAGATGTTATCGGTATAATCATTCCTCTTAGTTCCGCCGAAAGGAGCCCTTGTATTTCAAAACCCTGACAATAACGTGGAAGGCTATGCATGGTTAGATGCCTATCTGCAATCTCGATCAATTGAAAATAAAACCGCAATCAACCCGAAAAGCAAACTTTACTAATGCTATCCTTACGATTTTCATATTGATCTGCAGCGAGTGTGAACTTAAGAAATAACGCCCTACTACGAAAGTTATTATAATTCGTCCTCTGCTCAAAACAATATTACAATCTAGAGGCCAAATCAATCGAATAGACACGCAGTCCATGCCACCTGGAGACATGAGGTTTGTCATGGTATACCAGGACCTATTGGACCTAAAGATGCCGCGTAGGTTAAATCGGTGAAGCTTTCATTTATGCATACTATAGTTGTCATTGATCTCATTGCCATGGCTCAGTTAAAATAAAAACCCCGATGCATAAATATATATGTTAGCAGTTCCATAATTATATAAGAGTGCCACTAGCTATAAATGTAAAGGGGCCCACTAAAGGGCTACCCTAAAACAGTAATCATGTCATATTTAACCTTCTCCCATATTGTTTCAGAATGTTCTTTGTTGTTCTTCTATTTACCGTTATCCACGGCGGGGATGCCATTGCCCCTGAAATTACCCTTCCCACTTCGAAGCAGTGTTAACCAGTCGAGGGTTTAACAATAACAATTTCGTGTACTGGCCAACCACTATTGCAAGTCTGATTCCGAATCTGACCCTCCGCATATTAGCTTTGACGAATTTTACGTGCTGTCAGGGAATCAATCTACAGCACTTCTGCAAAACGTATCAACCACTGTTTTCGTACGTAAATAAAGAAGCAGCGCACTATATCGCACTATTAAACAACCACCAAACTACAATTAACGCTTTAACGTCGACCACAGAAGATTCCCGTAGATCCCAGTGCGGACTCCTTGACGTTGTAGGTGATAGGCAAATCTCTCTTTGGATTAAATACAATACATGACGCACTAATCCTATCTCAGCATATATTGAAAATAGAGAAGGTCATGAATGGGTTCAGTTCAAACGACATGTTCAAGACAATAGTTTTCATATGCATTTCGTACCATGTATACGTATTCCTTCGACGTCATTCCACGTACTAATGCAATCGTCATTTTAAATGAACGTACAGCTTGGACGCCTGTAAATACGCATCAAATATTTCATTGAATTCCTTCCGGTTGTCCTAAAAAGGCTTAACGTTCAAATTACCATGAAAGCGGAACTTGAAAAACAAAACTGTTAGGTTAATTAAATCTCTTGAGCTGATTGTCTACAGACCTAGTCTCAACTTCTATATCACAACTGTTAATTAATAATATATCTACTGCACTATTGCATTCTTACCCAGAGGTCGAAGTTGCATATCAAGACATAAGTCTAAAATTGTCCAAAATCTATGCCGTGTCTAAAAATGGCATGTTTTTATTCACATCCGAATTCTTCTTTGGTCTGTAGACTACTTGCCTCTTTTCCATCGGTTTCAAATATATATCATCTCTGTAGGACAACATCTTGTAAACTTAACGCATACACACGCCATGACAAAAATAACAAAAGTCACACATTATATTGCGGTTTTTGACAATAAAAACTACTTTTTCGAGCTCTCAGATACGGATTTAGCGAGTTGCACAGGTAATGTTTTTAGATCATGCTAATTCAAAAGCGTTTTTGAGACTCAAATAACATAGCTGTACCTCTATTTTTTTTCATTTAAGTTAACAGATCAAGCACTTTCTTTGTGTGATAAATTGTAATTAGATAACTCTGGTGTTTATCCAAATGTGACTAATATAACGAAAGGCAAAGTTTTAGTTATTTCTTACCCAATGGACCTCACCATGACATGTTTATCTAAACAATCTTACATCATTTCTCATTCTGGATTTGCTAAACTCAAAATTCCGTATGGTTGTACACTGTCATCGAAGACACTCGTAATTCAAACTATTTATAAACGACTGTTTTTTTCGGTTATACACATATTTCTCATTATTATCCAACTAATGTCCTATATCTACGTTTGCTTCTAACCAACGAGTCGTCTTCGATTTTGTGTGAGACCCTTTACAATAAGCAAAATGTATTTAATTTAACCAAAAAAACTTTAGCCTCGGCACATATATCCTCGTTTGCAGCAAAATATCAACAGTTCTCAGCACATTTGAAACGATCAATAGCCCTCATTAAATCTGACAAGCATGCCGCCTACGTTAGACCCTCAGATAAACTCTTTTCAATAGCCGCTGAAAGCACCTATTCTCAATGTTCCTGTTTCTCTACCTAGCATTCTTACTATCTTAAATATCTTCATGAACTGCATATATTTGATTATAATTTTCTTTGGCATATTAATACAATGTGTTATCTGCTGTTATATTTTCTATAGAACCTGGGCTTCTCATTTATGTGACATTGAAATTGAGCTTAAGCAGTTTCAACATGATATTTTTATTTTGGTAATTCCATGTGGTCTAAACTTAACTATATTCGTGTGTGCTTTGATTTATCTCATTGGTAAATGCAGAAAAAAAAAACACTTTTCTCTACATCAAAACACCATATCACTGTGAAAGTAGCATATACGAAGGATATTCAAACGCCATCAGGCAAGCACCCTTCTCCCAGAAAAGGGAGTGTCCCCACAACCTAGTACTCAATTATTGTCTTTAGGTTAGCATTTTTTTATACTGAGCAGCCACGTGGAAGGTAAACCCCTAATCTGATAGGTATAAGGTTTTTGTCAAATTTGACTCTTGCATATGATATTTTTTAGCTGTTATGGTGTAATTTCTGTATGAATTAAATAATAATAATAAGAAGAATAACAATGTAATTGTGTTGAGTGAGAATTATAACTGTTCTTATTATTATGAAGTAGATATGTACCAGGCAAATCACCATGGTATAGATCAGATACAAAAGGTTTTGACGTATGTTTCAGATATTCTACGTCTTAGAGTTGCCAAGCCACTGGTTGCGCCAATGATTGAACTTCGGGGGCGCTCGTTGCGGTCTTAGAAGTCAATCCAGTGAACGGAGAAGTGAAAAGCGTCGACTGCACCAATCTTTAATGCGGAAATCAAGTATATGCAAACCCAATGCCTCCAGGACTAGTGAATCAACTTGCCGATGACGTATTTTGTTATAGTTTGTGTTTGTGTTTACTCATTTGAAAGGTGAAGATAAATTGTTATGTCTTAAAGTATATAGTGCCGCCGATTTCAATTATCATTATAGGTAGCATTAGACAGTGAATTAATAATGTATAATCTCGTAGTAAGTGTGTTTGTCTTTATGTAGCTTAAGTATGTTCATGTTTTATTACAAATTAGTAAGTTGAGGTTCGGCGTTTTTATAAGGAGCCCCGAGCCTCACGTTCGGGAGAATCATTCTAGAGTTAGAAGATATCTTTAGGAAGTTTTGATAGATAGTCAAAGAGGGAACACCTTCGTGTAGTTATGAACGCATGGCACATATTACTGAGACGCGTAATGGACAACATTCTAGTTTAATTAATTGGATTCGTTGAATACAAACGAGTGTCGATTTTAGAACATTAAAGTGTAAAGTATAAAGAAAACTGCTATTAAAAACATAATAATCAATTAAACTAAAGACTTATATATAAAGGATAAACCTAATCACCACAGAGTTTCAGTATATTACATATGGTAGAGAATGCGAATCGATCTTGATATTCCTCGTGCAGCTCTGGGTAGCCAGCACATCAAGCCGCGGGGAGTTTCTGACGACGACTATGCGTATTGCTACCCACCTCGCTATGGATGAGATCTGATTGTCGTCACCTTTTAGCTGACGTCAGATCCCGGAACCTTTCATTAAACCAAGCAAAACAAGGATAATATTAAAAAACATAGTGATAGACTCAATGAACTAAAGTAGACTAGTGAAAGCTACACCTACCGAAAAGTGCACCCCCAGCAACGGATATTAAGAAGCTTATCCCCGAAACTCAACAAACCACGACGAGGCCCAAAAACATGAATTTCACAGGACAGAGACTCAGCTTACAGTATGCACGATCTAGAAGCACTACCGAAAGCTATACCTAACGAAAATATCCAAGAGCACCCCAGGCCACGGATATCGAGAACATATCCCATAACAACAAACCTCGACGAAGCAAAAAACAGAATGTATCAGGAATAAGACCCAGCTTACAGAACTCCCAACCAAGAAACACTACCGACACTACATCTATCGAATATATCCAAGAACACCCCAGCCATGGAAATCGAAAACACATCCCACAGCAACAAACCTATTGGAAGTGTAAACAAGGCTGTCAAATGACAGTGACCCAGCTTGCAGAAAACACGACGCAGCCTAGTGGAGCCACTTCTATAAAATTAACACTTAAGTATTTATTAATTATTATGAATTCGTTATTTGCAATTTATCAATAAATGTATTTCAATAATTATCACCACATTATATCACGATAACGTGTTTTAACATATAAATAAGATTATTACTTTAGCTAGAATTATTTGAAAAAATATGCGCCTTACAAAAATGTTGGCTTTATCATAATAGCAACTACAAATAAATGCACAAACGTGTATCTTTTTCCTTGTTCAGAAAATAAGTTTTTAATCCGGGAGGAGGGTTTGGGTAGGACAATTCCAGTTCTAAGATTTAAGCGCAATAGCTCGATCAAAATATATGAAAGAACTTTGCAACACCCACGTTTCTTGCTAAAACTGGACAATCCTAAATGGTCCTAACTAGATCTTATCAATTTATTCCTTCTTATTATATATAGTTTTAGCATTATTATGTATTTCATAAAATTTATCACATAGAAATTTGTAAAATTACATAATACAGAAGCATTTGAAAAGCTATAAGCCATGAATAAAAATATATAAACATAATGTTAACAATAACATAACTAGTGTACTATACCAAACAATATGTTCACCGCTTATATCTCCTTTTGTGATAGACGTCTAAACGTTATAGCTTATACAGATAATTGTTGTAATGGTGGATAAATGTACTATGCGTGAAAACAATAATATACAAATAAAATGTCACAACTGGGCAAACCCAAATGACAAAATTGCTCCAATAAATGTCTTTAAACAATATGTAGTTGATATAGGCGCATAATAAATTAACAACTTGGTCATAATAAGTGAATAATACTTAATGGACCGTAAAACCGCGTAAAAGAAACTAAAAAAATCTAATGTCATAAAAGGGCAAAACGAAATGACACAATTGCGCTGATGTGTTATTGACATAGGTGCATAATAATGTAACAAATGGGTCATAACAAGTTTATTATACTTAATGAATCGTAAACAATGGCAGAAAATGTAGCAAATAATTCGCGTAGTAACTATGTATTTATACTTATGCAATAAAATGTACAGATTACTAATATTGTGTATTGTTAAGTAACATGTATGTTGTATGGCGAGTCAACGCGTTCAAACGAGGGGCACATATCATGGTTATGGTCAAATAGAACAATTTTCAATTGTTTAGAAATTAATGCAATTCTGAACATAAATCAATCGTGTATAGCAAAACTAGGTTAATACAAAACTGACACGGTAATAATGGATGAAAATCCCCATAACAATATGTATAATTGTCTTATGGCATATGGAAGAAGTTGTCAACTATAAATCCGATCTGACTTGTTTAATGGACATTATAAGGAGCAGTGATGCACAACATTGATCCGGGTTTCGAATAGATTTTAGCGTGAAATAATACTATAATGCAAATCGTAACTTGCTGGATTCTTTGTACCATTGTTTTATGCGTTTATTATTATGTAATTTTAGTTGTATATAAAATGAACAGAACTAGAAAGATGTGACTAAGTTTAAAGCACGAAGTAGCGTTTGACAAAAACGCGTAGTGTTCGTGACGTTCAAATTGTATTTGTGGGAATAAACAATAAATGATTACCTAAAAAGGCGTTTATCGTCCGAATTTTGGAGATATACAATGAATACAGTAGTATAAGGTTTGAACCTTAAACCTACAAAACTATAAATGGAGAAAACTTCCGACAAATAAAAGGTGAACATTCAGATTGAATATTTAAGATACATTTATATAACTACATGGAAGAGATCGGATTAGCTCTCATAATTTAAAATGTGTTAACAGGAAAATGTTAATAAGTCAAAACTATGTCAATATAAACAAATATCAATGAATACATATTATACAAAACGGAATGATAAAATAAGCAATTAGATATCGTGTCTCCAATCTATTTATGACATATGGTGGAGATCAAAACGTAACATATAGGGTGGGGGAAGTGTAGGAATAAGAGAATGCATGAAGGTTTTGGAATTTTGAGGAAATAATCATCCCGACGTAGGAGGTTGATTAATCCCCAAAAAATTCCAAACATTAATTGCTTACTCTGATTTAAATCATAATTGAACAAAGTGTCCTGACATCATCATTTAAACCCTATAGTTTCAGATCCCATTAATCCCATTAAATATTTCCTACTCAAAGACTTTAGACTCATTCGAGTTCAAAATCAAGTTTGTCCGGTATATAATTTTATTGGATTTCACAAAATCCATTGATGAGACGGGTTGATGAGACGGGTTATTTTTGTGCTATCCGAATTGTACATTCAAACTTATCCTCCCATGAAGTAGGGCAACTTGGAAGAAGAATATAGATCAACTATTTCTCAAAAGGATAAAGTAGTCTGGATGATTATTACAGTTAGATATAAGGTACGAATATTCTCAAATTTATTTCCGAAGTAATATAACCAACTTACAATTTTATACTTAAATGTGACTAATGGGTTTATATCATTTTGTCCATTGGGTAAAGCTTTAACATAATCTATAATTTTGTTACTGGGTACTATTTCGAAGAGTTATTTTAATGTATTTGTTGTATAAAATTCATTTCTAGTTTCACTAAAATCAACACACTCAATTAAAATATGTTTCACAGTTAATGTGGAAGCGCAGGGTATACACTCTGGTACGGGTTTACCTCTTAAAAGATAGCCATGAGTACAATTAACGGCTACCCTATTTGTGTTATCATGTCATGTTCAACCTTATCCTATAGTATTTCAGAATGTTCCTGGTTGATCTGCTGTTGACCGTTATCCACGGCGGGGAAGCCATTGCCCATGTAATGGCCATTCCCTACTTCGGAGCAGTGTTCATCAGTCAAGGGGTTTTACAATAACCATTTCATGTACTGGTCAACCACTATTGCAATTCCGCCTCTGAATCTGACTCTCCCCATACAATCATTGACGAATTTTAAGTGCAATCAAGGTATCAATGTACAGCACTTCTGCGAAACGTATCAATCACTGTTTTCGTACGTGAATAACGAAACAGTGCACTATTTCGCATTATTAAACAACCACCAAACTACAATTAACGCTTTGACGTCGACCATAGAAGACTCACGTATACCAAAGCGCGGACTCTCCAACGTTTAAGTTGATATAGGACAATCGCTCTTCGGATTAAGTACAGTGCATTACGCACGAATCCTATCTCCTATCCTATCATATCTTAGAAAGAAGATCCTGAATGGGTTCAGCTCAAACGACATGTTCAAGACAATGCATATCAATGGTTTCATGATTGAGACTAATAAACGTTCCGACGGCATTTCGGATTCTTTGATGACGTACCATGCGCTTATCCGTATTCCTTCGACGTCATTCCACGTACTAATGCAATCGTCATTTCAAATGAACATACATCTATAACGCCGACAAGTACGCCTCAACGAACTCATTAAATTCCTTCCGGTTGTCCTACAAAAGCTTAACGTCCAAATTACCATGATAGCGGAAATTGAAAAACAAAACCGTTAGGTTCATTAAATTGAACTTATACACACTGTTGTCCTATCTTTATACCTAGTCTCACATTCTACATTACAACTATTTATTAATAAAATATATCAACTGCACTATTGCATTCTCACCCAGAGGTCCAAGTTGCATATCACGACATCAGTCAAAATTTCAAAATGTTCGAAATCCACGCCGTATCTAAAAATTACATTTTATTTACATACAAGTTCCTCTTCGGTCTGTAGACTACTTGTTTCATATCTATCGGTCCCAAATCTATCTCATCTCTGTAAGACAACGCCTTGCAAACGTTAGGAATAAAAACGCCATGACGAAAATCTCAAACGTCAACCGTTATATTGCGGTTTCCGGCGATAAAAACTATTTTGTCGAACTCTCATATTCGGATTTAGCGAGTTGCATGGGTATTGCATTGTAGAGTGTGCTAACCCAAAAGCGTAAGTGAGACCCGAACAACATATCTGTATCTCTGCTCTTTTATTTAATTTAACAGATCAAACTCTTTCTTTGTGTGATATATTGTATTATGATAACGCTCTCTTTGATCCAATTGTGACTTATACAACAGGCGAATTTTTAGTTATTTCTAACCCAATGGACCTCGCCATGACCTGTGTGTCTAAACCGCCTTATATCATTTCTCATTCAAGATTCACTAAACTCAAAATTCTGTGACACTCGTAGTTCGAACTATTAATTAACGACTGTTTTTTTCGGTTAAACACTAATTGCTATTTTTATCAAACTAATGTTCTATACCTACGTTTGCTTCTAACCAACGAGTCGTCTTCGACGTCTTGTACGACCCTTAACAATAAAAATGTATTTAATCTGCCCACGATAACTTTGGCCTCTATCCTCGTTTGCGGCAAAAGATCAACATTTCTCAGCAGGTCTAAAACAGTCAATAGCTCTCTTTCAGTCTGACAAGCCTACGTTCGACCCTCAGATAAACTCTTTTCAATCGCCGCTGACAGCACCTTTTCTCAATTTTCCTCTGTTTCTCTACCTAGCATTCTTACTATCTTAAATCTCTTCATGAACTGCATATCTTTAATTATTCTCTTCTTTGGCTGATTATTCTCTTATTTGGCATATTAATACAAAGTGTTATCTGTTATTATATTTTCTATATGCCTAGGGGTACTCCTTTAAATTATATTGAAATTGAGCGAAACAGTTTTCACATGATATTTTGTTTTATTTTTTGCTTATTCCATGTTGTCTAAACTTAACTATATTCGTATGTAAAATGCAGAAGAAAACTTTTCACTACATCAAAACACCATATCACTGTTAAAGAAGCATCGTTTTCGTATCCACCTGCATGTCTAAGGGCAATTATTTGTGAAAACACTGGGTCCAATTCAACGTGGTAGGTTTTTCGGCACGGTTGAGGTTGTTTGGAATGAGCTCCATATTGAACTAGATGGCCATTCAAAACATGTATAGTTGCCTACGGTTCTGAAACTTTCAATGTAAGGAGATGTTCGCAATGCAGAATCGAGAGAAGAAAGGCTATCTGAATCGTGTCCTTATCGGCAATAATTACTACTTTTCTCAAATCCCTCTCTCTAATTAAGCTACTGGTACCTTAAAACATGTCTATCTTACATCTTATTCCCAAGATCGCCTAAGTATTGACATTTTGTTTTTTTCTATTTCTTTCGTTCTTAATTTACTTTTTTTTTAACTCTCACCTTTTATACTTGTCTTCTTTACACTCATTACGCTCCGATGATGGAAACCGTTCATTCGAAAAAAAACATAAACTTATATCAAAGGTAACCTACACTATAGTAAGATAAAGGTTGAGATAATTTGCCATCTAGGGATAATTTTTCAACACTGTGGAAGAATTATATTATTATGTAATGATAACGGTATGGTTAAGTGAAGGAAAATGTATAAGAACACGTACAATATGAACGTTAATGGCAAACAAATTTCAAACTAAAATGGTAACTGTAAAAGTATATAGTAGAAAATATTTGATGTGTAAAATTGTCATATAATATCAATAACCTAACTATATCATAATATATAATACTACCTATAGAATATATTGTTGTATAGAAACGCGGGGAAACATCGCCAAGCCACGCGCTGATTTCATAACGGTCGATGTTGTCAAAATATGCAGTATATCTACATCTACAACATATCAATCACAAAGATCCACCTCCAATAGTCTTTGGGATCCAAAACCAATTAACGCCAATTAAAAATCGCCAGGCCACCCGCTGATTTCATGACAGTCGATGTTGTCAAATAGGTGCCAAATATCGTAGTAAATGTACTAGAATCGATATGCGCATGCCATCTTAATGCATCTAAATGCACCTTAGTACCAATAGAAAGATGGGGCTGAATCACGCAGTACAAAATTCAGAGGCCACCTGACGCGTAGACTGCGTAAACTACAAATGCCGATATGCGGACGAATTCCGACCAAAAAGGCTCGCATTAATATCTACATTCAATATCAAAAACGGCGCCATCGGAAGTTGCAGACGTAGTCTGCTGGCGTGAACCGACTACTGCAGCAACCAATTCATCAATGAAACAGAACTTTGAGCTACAGGATCATTAATATATGCATACAGAACTATTTTGTGAAACCATTCACGTGTTTTCAAAATATACATTTCCATGTGAATGAATAATACTATTTCAAATAACAGAACATTTTGATACACTACGACGCAAAAACCAGGAAAGTAGCGGGGATGTTGTGTGGACAATATAACTATATATCAATAATGATGGGGCACAGGAGTTGGGTGCTTCTGACCCCATAGAGTTGAAATGACTATTTACTCAATAGACAAATGAACGAATCGTTTGGACGAATTTTATATGCATTAATATTGAAAGTATTTATCAAAAATACTATATTAGTGTATGCATTAATTTAAATACTATATTATATTTGTATTTTAAAACAGTATGCATGTATCACTTTTTGTGTATCCAGGAGCTTTCTCTAGACGTGAGGAGGGCATGGGCATGTGGATTTTCTTTCATGAATCTTATTCTCAATGTTTCTTGTCTGAACCAAACGTCCGTTCCCTTGGTCCTCACTTGTCTCGTGACTCGTGATGTTACCTTTACCTGATTAATTGCAATTATGCACCGTCCGTCTTATTGATCCCTTAGCCGCCTAATCGTCTTTAGTCTCTTATAACAAAATCCTAACGTTTGCTATATATTCTATACAAATAAGTTATACTATACACATCATAGTCTTTATTATATTATATCCTTTGTGGTTCAATAACGGCCGATTCCCTTGTTTAGATGAAATCCTTAAAATCCATAACTGCAGGTTTCGCTATATATATGCCGATATGTGATAGTAAACGATAGTTAAATACTATTTCAGAAATAGTTTGGCAACACCTCGGCAATAGAATAAATAATAAATAAATCAAATTCGACCTACTTTTAGAACCATTTTGAAGAATGTGAGTATGACTTAAATTTAAAGAAACTATAATAACTTATTCAACCAAATTACATAGTAAATATATACAAATGCAAACTACAAATTACTATAACTTATTTCATTAATGAATATCATAAATAAACGGAATTTGTGTATTATTACGACTCGTTACCGGTACCAGCTCTACCAATTATTTATATACGTGGAATTGTGTTCTACACCCCCCTTAAGGCGCATTCCCACAAGTGGTGAAGATTTGCAAGATCGAACGGGTCAATAATACTATGAAAATTTCAATAATTTATTAAAATATAAATAGCCAATTCTTGTTTAAAAATAGAGTATATTACAAAGGCACGGATAGCTGCCATGGTACGTATTGACCGCAATTATTTAGTAATATATAAAGGCACAGATAGCTGCCACGGTACGTATTTGATATAAATTAATGTGTAAAACCGTATAAATTTTTATTAAATTACAAACAATATAGACCTTAACACAAATTGCTTCACACAATAATCAAGCAACTAGCGACCAATCCAAGGGTCCGGCGGAAATAGTCAAACAAATGCAACAAACATTAGCACAACTATTCACAAACATTCACTTCAAAAAGAACGGGAAAGAAAAGTAACATTGGCCCAACAAATGGCACAGCTTAAACACACACATGCAGCATTAACTACGGAAAATAACCCTCTCAAATCTACAATACAAATATCAAACAATTCTCTATCATTGGAAACTGCCTCTTCTGTTTCTGCTGCTTCTTTGCCTATACATAGGGCTATATCTGTGAATAACACGGTCGAACCAAATCCTCTTAGTTCATAGCCTTAAAGCTCAAAGTCACAGCTAAATTTCCATTCAAATTACACCTCAGCACTCTCTAATCGGCGGGAGGGCAGCACAGGGTACTACAACCTTTTCCAAAAACCAGTAAAACGGGAACAAATCAAAGTAACGGAAGCATATAATTACACTTGTTCCTCCTTCAATGAGATTCAGGGCCAAATCCGTTTCATAAAAATACAAAATACAACTAGTCAGAATGCTCAAAAGTTTTCTGTACACATTGAAAACAATAGAGATGTGCTCGGCAGTGACCATCAAATCATTCAAACAATCAGATCTTTACCCAGAAACCATATCATGTATGGTGTAAACAAATCATACATAGCAAACAATCACTTCAATGACCAAATCACAGCGACGGGATGGTTGACAGGAAGCTGCTAAGGGAAAATTGCGCTTTAGCAACAAATCGTTTGGATGGTTTGTAACCTCAAATATGTCACACTGCAACCTTGTAAATAGCGAATATCGTTAAATAAAAAAACTGCGAAAAATCGCACAAATATATCTGTAAATATTAACATGTAAATATGTCAAACTATTTCCATATATTATAAAAAATACAATCACATTTAACATTATGAGTCTATTTATATAAATGTATGATTAAATTTGTATGCTTTACTCAATTCTAATATAACTCTTAAGTCATAAAAAGATCGGCTTTTTAATTAAAAATAAATAACCAAAATACACAATAAAATTATTATTAATGTATTTTAATCTTATATTGTTTCAGTCATGCAGTTGGTGTTATTCAAGGGTTATATAAAACTGCATATATTCTCTAAATACATGGTCAATAAAATCATTTGGGATCACGTGATAATGCAACAAGTATATTCTAACAACTGTTATAAAAGGACATATGCAACTTATAAGTATGCTATGACTCCGTGTATCTGAATGATTGGACTTCTCCCTTGTATTCATGAGATATGATGGGAATATAAGGGATCAAATAATTGCAATTGGTTATTTTATTTTTGGCTAAAGTTAAGGTACACTGATAGCTGAAAAGTTGCGTATCACAAGACACATTTGGTATAGAAATATATAATATAAACACAAGAATAATAATAATAATATATAAGCATCTGCCGCATAAATGCTTAACCTTGGGATTAATTAATCGTGTTAAAACATGAGTCATCTGTAGATGTGTTGTACCATAGTAAGGTTTATATAAAAAAGATGCCAGATTAAATTAACACAAGATAAATAGAAAAAAACATCTACGGCCTAGGGATTCATTATCGTGCTCAAGCACATTGCATCAGTCAATGCATGGTCCCATAGAAAGGTTGATAGAGAAGGATGTATGTAATAAATTAGGGCCTGACCAATTAAATGCATGAGACAGAGATTAGAGTTTAATACAGTATGCTAGTGTTTCAGAATAATAACCCTGGATGAGCCTGCTGTCGCAGAGCGGTATACGACCAAACACGACTGATAGAAAATAATTGGCTTTAACTCATCATTAATACAATAGCTTGTTTTACATGCTAAATTAAACTTCCTCAAATATTTTCCGTGGATTTGACTATATCTTCTTACTATTTTTGTGTGTCTCCCGGGATAACTCTTTGGTCGAAATGTAGCAAAATAGTTATAGTACGGTCCCATGGAAGCATTACAATAGCGTTCTTTCCTTTTAAAATGTGTCATATACCTGTAAGTTATAACCAAATTCTATCAAATCGTGTTATGTCGACCTGGTGAGAAAGGTGAAACAGATAAGTATTTTCATTACAATTCCCTCCTTTCTAACTTCGAAAGACGCATGGTAAAGTTCTACGAACCTATCTTATATGTGTTATGGATTATAACTGCTAATATATGGCTGCAAATAAGAAGTGATTGTAACTAAAAAAGAGGGAAAAATAACAGTATTTTGAGTGTTATTTGTAAAGCAAAAAATGTGTCAAGTAAACCAAATATATTTCAGATTGCATTAAAAGCAGTTATTATTATGATTGTTGTATTGATAGAAGAACGCCTGGATAAGTGCGCATATCATGATGTATTATATTATCTTGTGTAAATAAAGAATGGTTCATTTTTAAATTGTGTATAGAATTGTATTTTAAATATTAGAAATGATTAATCATTAGGTACGAATGTAAAACCTGGGATGAAATATAGTATATTTATGTGTAATTAAACCATTTTTCTGTAAAATTTATAGATTACTGGGTTCTGCGCGTGCCTGATCCTGTGCTAAATATTAGTATCGACCAATTCAACTATCTGTCGGGTAGCACACACACACACCCTGCATCAACTACATCGAAATGTACAACACATCAGTCACGATGATCCACATTCAGTAGTATTGGGGATCCCATCAACAACAAGTGCAGTTTCCAAAATGGCGCAGAAACCACGGCTTCCGAAACAGCACAGAAGCTGCCGCTTCCAAAATGGCGCGGAAACCACTCAACGCGTCTCGTAAATGCGCTCAAAACATACGTATACGGGAAAAATCGCCCGTCCATGTGCTGATCTCATGACTGTTGCTGCTGTCAAAATAGATGCTAAATATTGTAGTAAATGCACAAAAATCGAGAGGCGCACGCGCATCTCAATGCATCAGAAGGCACCTAGACACCACTAGAACAACGGGGCTGTACCACGCTTTGCAGTAATCAAAGGTCACACGACGCACAGGCTGCGTAAGCTACGATCGCCGACATGAGGACCAAAGCTGAGAAGAGGCTTGCGGTAATACCATCTACATTCAATATAGAAGACGGCGCCTTCGGAAGTTGAACACATTGTTTGTTGGCGTGAACCGACTACTGAAACAACCAATTTATAAATGAAACATATCTACATACATATCTTGCATATCTACATACCTTTACAGAACTTAAATATCGACATACAGACCTCTTTTATGAAACCATCCATGTGATTTCGAAATATAGACTTCCGGATGAATGAATAATATTATAAATAGCGGAACATTTAAGTAAACTACGAAGCAGAAAACCAGGAATATAGCGGGAATGTTGTGTGGACAAAATATATATATACCAAAAAAGATAGGGCACAGGAGTTGGATGTGTCAGCACCCGTGGAGTGACATGACTTTGTATCAAATAAGACAATTTGAAGCATCGTTTGGACGATTTTTATATGTATAAATATCAAACAGTTTTATCAAATGAACTTTGTTATTGTATGCATGTATTTAAACTGTTGTATATATGTATATATATTTGTATTTCAAAATATACATCACTCTTTGCGAACCCGGGCGCTTTCTCTAGACGAGGGGAGGGTGTGGGAATGTGAATATTATTTCATAAATCATATTCCCACTTTTCTTGCCTAAACCAAACGCCCGTTCCCTTGGTCCTCACTTGTCTCGTGTCGCCCCTAATCCTATCCATAATACGGTCATATTCTATTGTGCACTTGATTAAAGTTACCTTTACCTAATCAATTGCAATTATGCACCGTCCGTCTTATTGATCCCTTAGCCGCCTAATCGTCTTCAGTCTCTTATAACAAAATCCTAACTTTTGTTATGTGTTCTATACAAATAAGTTATACTATACACATTATAGTCTTTATTATATTATATCCGTTGTGGTTCAATAACGGCCAATTCCCTTTTTTTCGAGAAAATCATTAAAATCCACAACTGCGGGTTTCGCTATTTATATGCCGATATGTGATAGTAATCAATAGTTAAATAATATTTCAGAAATAGTTTGGCAACACCTCGGCAATAGAATAAATAATAAATAAATCAAATTCGACCTACTTTTAGAACAATTTTGAAGAATGTGAGTATGACTTAAATTTAAAGAAACTATAATAACTTATTCAACCAAATTACATAGTAAATATATACAAATACAAACTACAAATTACTATAACTTATTTCGTTAATACATATCATAAATAAACGAAATTTGTGTATTATTACGACTCGTTACCGTTACCAGCTCTACCAATTATTTATACACGTGGAATTATGTTCTACACCCCCTAGGTACATTCCCACAGTAGCATTAGACAGTGAATTCATAATTTATAATCTCGTGTTAAGTGTATTTGTCTTTATGTAGCTTAAGTATGTTTATGTTTAATTACTAATTAGTAAGTTGATGGTCTGAGTTTTTATAAGGAGCCCCGAGCCTTACGTTCGGGAACATCATTCCAGAGTTAGACGAAAGCTTTAGGACGTTTGATGGATAGTCAAAGAGGGAACACCTCTGAAGGTACCCCTTCGTGTAGTCATGAACTCATAGCAAATATAACTGAGACGCGTAATGGATAAAATTCTAGTCTAAATAAATGGATTGTTTGAATACAAACGGGTGTCGATAATAGAATATTAAAGTGTAAAGTATAAAGGAAACGTTATTTAAGACATATCAATCAATTATAAACGAAAGACTTATAAATAAAGGATAAACCTAAATACCCCAGAGTTTTAGTATATTACATATGGTGGAGAATGCGAATCGATCTTCAAATACCTTGTGTATATCTGGGTAGCCGGCACATGAGGCCGGAGGAAGTTGGCCGTTCTTACGACGACAATGCGTATTGCTTTGCACCTCGCTACGGATGAGGTCCGATCGTCATCACCTTTTAGCTGACGTCTGATCCCGGAACCTTTCGTTAGGCCAAGCGAAACAAGGATAATATAAAAAAAACAACGAGATAGACACAATAAACTTAAGTAGGCTGTACTGAAAGCTACACCTACCGAAAATGTCTAAGTGCACCCCCAGCAACAGATATTAAGAAGCTTATCCCCGAAACTCAACAAACCACGACGAGGCCCAAAAACATGAATGTCACAGGACAGAGACCCAGCTTACAGCATGCATGATCTAGAAGCACTACCGAAAGCTACACCTACCGAACATATCCAAGAGCACCCACAGCCACGGATATCGAGAACACACCCCACAACAACAAACCTAGCAGAAGTGAAAACAAGGCTGTCAAATGACAGTGACCCAGCTTGCAGAAATCACGACGCAGCCTATTGGAGCCAATTCTATAAGAAAGACACTTAAGTATTTATTTATCAGAATATGATTTCGTTATTTGCAATTTATTAATAAATGTATTTCGATGGTTATCAATGCGTAATATTACAATAATGTGTTTTAAAATGGACCCTGGGGCTACACCCGGTACACTGGCCCCTTGGGATTGCTTTTGCGAATATTAGATTTACTGTTTCACTTGTTTGCTGATGACACCCAGCTTCAAAAGTCCTTCAATTCTACATCACCAAGTGCTCAAATCGAAGCGAAATTCAAAATTGAATCCTGTTTAGAAAAGATGTCACAGTGGATGGCGCAAAATAAACTGAAACTCAATAGCGTACACTTCGTTCGAATTCACAATTTTTGCTTAAGATCCCAAAATCCACATTAAAGTCAGCGGGCGATCGATCATTTGCGGTGGCTGCCCCTACAATTTGGAATTCACTTCCAAAGTCTATCAAAAGTGCGAATAGTGTCAAAGAATTCAAACGAAATCTAAAAACACATTTGTTTAAAATAGCGTACAAGTTGTAATTCAATAATTATGTATTCTGTTCTAATCAAAATGTTTCATTTCATATGTTGTATTATGTATTAATATACTTTTAAAATTGTATGCGCTGTTCAAAGCTGCAGACGTATTTTTTCAATCACTCAAATTATTGAAAATAATTGTGTAACTACGGAGAGTTTTAAATAGAATTTAGTATCAAAAAAAAGCTTTTTACCTTTAAATCACGAATATTATCCAACTTTGAAGTTTGATGAAACGCTTTTAGGAGAAAAATACATATTTTTAACAAACATTTCGGATAAATATGATGCGTGTTTTAGTATACTTATTAATCGGATTAATTTTCACAAGTATGTGTCAAGCTACCACTCGTGGAAAACGAGGGGGTCGAATTAGGAGGATAAATGTTATTCTGTCGGATAGAAACAATTCCAAGGCTCGAGTACTGAAAGGCCCAGATTATTCAAATCTGTAATATGTGTCATTGGATAACAATAACAAACATGACCAAGCTAAGGTCAAAATATCGGACAATAACAATGTCAATCAGAGACTACCAATCAATAACGTCAAAGTAAAACTAGAACAGCAATCGACGCCCCTCAATATCAGTGTTTTGAACGTCCAATCTGCGTGCAATAAGGTGGACAAAATATCAGACTATATCACAGAAAATAGAGCTGATATAGTATTTGTAAGTAAAACGTGGATCTCTGAGCAAAATGATTTCACTTGTGACCAATTTACACCGCGAACCCACAATACTCACCATGTTCCCCGAGTCGGAAAACAAGGAGGAGGGGTGGGAATCATTACGAGAAATGTTCTACGAGCCTGTTCTATTG
>LQRL01149756.1:24413-38618 GCA_001703475.1 Hydroides elegans | reverse complement strand
GTGGTTGGTTTCGGGGTAATAGGTGGTAAAATAACGGATAGGTTGTTAAGAAAGGAGGGGATCGAATGGTTGGGGTAGGTAGTACGGGAAGGGAAAGGAACTAAAGGAAAATTGCTCTTACATGTATTATTTTTAGCTATAGTTGTGTTCTATAAGGACAGACAGCCTTATCAGAAACCCGTTCCTATTCAGGTTAGTGGTCGGGGTTACAGAGGGGGATCGAATGGTTGGGGTTGGTAGTACGGGAAGGGAAAGAGCTCAGGGGAATTCAAGGGGTGAAGCTTTCCTCATTTGGAACTACAGCTGCGTGTTCTACAGGAAACAACCCGTTCAGGAACGAGTTACTATTCAGATTTCATGGCCTTGTCATTTCTTGACTTATTGACCTTTCAGATCTGGAACAGCAACGTGATCAAGGACGAATTCATGGGCCAGGTGGAAGTGCAGGGAACCAACGAGGAGAGCAACAAGGTCTACCAAATGGACCTGCGATGTCGCAAGAATCAAGAAGTCAGACCCGGCAAGATCTGGGTTCAAGTAACCACGTCGCGCAGTCTTACTGGCATATAGATTCTGTGGATAGCTCTCTCTTCGTTGCTCTGTGGATACCCCTTTCTTTCTGTTGTTATCGTTTGAAATCGATTTTGAACAACGTCGCACAATCTTACTGGCATCTAGATTCTGTGGATAACTATTTCTTCTTTGTCCTGGGGATAGCCCCCTTCTTATTGTAACCATTTAAAATAGAATTTGAACCATTTTGCGCAGTCTTACTAGCATCCAGATACTGTGGATAACCATCTCTTCGTTGTTTTTATTGTAACCGTTGAAAATAGATTTTGAACCACGTGACGAAATTCTTAACGGCATCGAGAGTCTGTATAACCCTTTATTTATTGAATCTTTGAACGGAGGCCCCTGTTTTTGTCTTCAGTGGTAAAAGATTTATCTTAAAATCTTGTTTTCATTCATTTATACATTCGTGTCATGGCTTGTATTCAGGTTAGCTTATTATCCCAGGGTTTATTTACAAATGTTGATTTTGCTTATTTTCTGTATCTACGCAAAATATATTTTCGGTAAAAATAGCCAGGCATTTTGAGTGAATTGAAGTTAGGTTTTGTTTTACGATTTATATTATTCCCTTAACTAAAGAAATACAAGTAGAAGTCTACATGTATGTCGATAGTTATTGAGAGTGTTTTTTTACAATATATATACCAGGATCGCTTAGAAAAATACAGTTTATTTTATTATTTATAAGCAAGCTCGCACAACTTTTACATTTGCACCATTTTCACAGAGGCCTTTCATGAAAACATAGTTAGGATTTTAACGTATTAGTTTTAACCGGTGTATCATAACCTGCCTGATCTATGAAGTTGAAAACCATTTGAGTCTATCTAACGATGTTTTTAAATCAATATAGACAATTTTTTAATGTTTAAATTAGTAAAACCAAATGCATGTTTTTTTAATGGTTGTTGGTAAGGTTTGACAAAAGGTTAATCGAAATATAATTTTGGTTTGATATATATGTGTTTCTTGTTCGTAAATGATAAGTGGCTTGACTTTATTAGAATCGACAATGGCTTTGTTGAGGCAATGAATACGGACATCGCAGAAGTCTCAGAATATCAAACCGTACCAAAATTTGCATCTGTTTATTTTTCTAATCGTTGTGAGTTGATTATTCCCCTTTTCTAACCGTCATATGTAGATAGTTGTTTATAAATTGTAACGAAAGCTTTAAAATAGAATGAAGGTGTATAGTTCGCGTTGAGTTATACAGGTGCTTGGTAGTTGCGTGATTCAAAATAATAAAGTCCTTTATAATTATATATATTTCTTATTTATGTACATATGATCCTTTAGTAGAAATTATGTTGTTAATCAAGATTTGCAAAAGGATGATATTATCGAAATTTCATATGGATTAAGTCCTCATTTGAGTGACAGATTTTTAGTTTGTAAAGTATTTCCTAAGTTAAGGTATGCTTCTTATTATCAAAGGTGATGACTGACGTTTCATTTTTGTTGACGGCTTGATTTCTTTTATTCTTCAGCTAACGGTTTGTAATGGAATTCATAGTAAAATTAACAAC
Organism: Hydroides elegans; assembly: GCA_001703475.1. NCBI lineage: Eukaryota > Metazoa > Annelida > Polychaeta > Sabellida > Serpulidae > Hydroides > Hydroides elegans. The sequence continues at coordinate 36,513 of LQRL01149756.1, read as the reverse complement.
AATTTACTTCGGTAAACAGAGCTTCAAGTTATTGGAAGAATATAAAGAAAACAGCACTCTAGGCACGGCTCCTGTTTAGAATAAGACCGATCTAAACGAATGAAGTATGTATTAAAGTTTATATATACAGTTGTTGAAACCTTTACGTCCTTCTATACCATTCGCAACGGCCGTCCAAATATGTGGTTTGTCTTAATATACAGAATGATTTATTTAATGGCCTGGGCACATTTGAGGCTTCTTTTCCCAAAAATAAAAGCCAATGTTTATTTATATATCCTCCTTAGTCTATGTGTGATTTCACATTCTCGTAAACCGCTCCAAATAACTATAGTAAAGCTATACAAATAAATTTCCATGTTAAAGATTGTATAACAAAAGTAATCTGGTCAGCCGTGGTTACATAGTTGCTATTGAGCTTTAAAATGTGTATACATCCACTCCTTTATATTTTTTCTAGTTAAACTTGTATTCATTTTATATATGCTACTGTTTAAACAATTCACCAAATTGTACCAAAACTAAATCAGGAGGAATTTACCATTTCAATGATATGAAGTAGTTTTTGCGTTGCCTTAAATCATTATTGTTGTTATTTTCTTTTGAATGTTTGGAGATATTATATATTGTTTGCGTTTTGCATAATATGGGTTTGTCCCATGCATGCTCTGTTGTGTGATTTGTTTTTTCAAATTATTTTTTAAAAGGTGTTGAAATATAAGTTTTGTGAGATAATGAATATAATTTAGCTATTTTAAACCGGTTGTTAACTCTAGAGGACTGACATTTATAAAAATCCTGCAAAATCAAATTATGTAATAGGTACAAAGCCTTGAGAACAAACTAAATTCAACTATAAATGTGTTACCAAAACACCCGAAATATTAAACAAGTCACTTTTTATCCTATAATATTTGTTGTTTGTGGATAAGTTTGGTGATATTTTTCTAACTGATTTTGACCATTTTTCATAGTTTAGCGGTTTATAAAAGAAAGGTGGGAAGAATGGTATGTCTGCTTGCTAATGCAAAAATAAGGCAATAGCTTTGCTTGTAGAAAACAAAACATCTGCTTTTTATATGCACTTGCCAGTAGTTTTCCCCCACTTTGTTAAATACATGTAATAAAATACTATTTACTTTATCTCAAAGATGTCTGCAAAATGTTTATATTTTTGATAAGGTGTAGTGGAAAATGTTGTGTTTAAACGATTTATTCATGTGTTGTTTTACTGCTAAATTGCTATGAATTTATGCTTAAATATGCATTTGTATTTGATTTATAGTTATTGATCTGAAGTTGAATAAAATTGCCAGGTTCTGAGTTTTCTGGTGTGTTTTGAGTTAGGATAGCCACGGAAAAGCCACTTGCCAACCAAACTATGTCCGAGTTTATTGACGAAAGTTGCTTTGAAGTAATAGATGTAAGGATTGGACATTGGTATAATCGGTTTGATTTATAGGTACATGTACATGTAGTAGTATCGTTGGGAAATTTTAGTTTGTGTAAATAAATGTTTTAATGAACTTAGAATTATTAGTTCGTGTGTTTGATTATTTCAAAGTTGATTTATTTATGAATTGTATATAACAATGTATTTGTTTAACATGATTTTTGTAGCTTTCAAATATATATCTATACACTTATATTATTTATTTTTGCAAAGTTAAACAGTTATATGGATTTTACTTTAATATTTGAGATAATGTTCCTTTAGCTTGATTTTCATAACATGACAATGGATTATCAAAATGAAGTTAAGATTTACATTTTCAGGTGACTTTAGTCAATCGTTGAAGAACTGTTAAATGAAATCCGAATTCATTTATAGATGCTCAGATTACATATTTCAAATGATCTTAATACTGAAAATTTCAAAGCATATTTTGAAAAACTTGAAACTTTTGGACTTTAAGTTGTATGAACTTGTGTATCAAAACGCTGATGTTGAAATTGAATAATTTTATTAAATGTTAAAATTATTTTTGTATACATTATGATCACGTGTAGATTACCTTAGACAAAAATAAACTGAACCAAACGAAATTAAAGTGTTTTATTTTATTTTGACTACACATACAGTATATAAGCACTGAATCAATAAGCGGAGTACAAAGTAAACAATCTAAGATATTATTTACAATTTAAAATATATCTTTTACACATATAAGCACTGTGGCACAGGCAAAATACCTTGTTATGATAAAGATATCTTACAATGAAGTTAAACTGATACTTTGTTACTTTTCAATGCTTGTAATCACTTTTAAAATCACGTTTATTAAATAAGGTGACATGATAAAATGAAATCAATACTGAACAAACAAAAATGATTTAGTAGTATCTTGATTTCGATGTTAGATTAAGCACACTAGCTTTAATTGAAGTGCATAAATAAGAACAGCTAACACATCAAACAACCATTTGCGTAGGTTGAAACTTGATTAAAATACCGTTCAATATATATCTGATTTTATAAAAGGTAAGCGCTTTAGGTCAAAATCACAAACTTAAATTTAATAAACAAATGCAAACTTATCTAGCTGTAAAAAAAACACCAAAACTTAATATTTTGCACGAATCGATACAAAATGAAATAAAGGTGAAAAAAAAAAAATCTCAAGCAAGAATCAAGCAGACAAACAGATTGAACTTTTTTACTGATTTATTGTTTGTTTTTTGGCGGCAACTCTACAAGCGTTACGAAAACGCCAACAAAATGTGGCCACAAAACAATTTACGTTTACGCTTCTTCTTGCTACGTTACGGTGTTCGACTGTTATTTTGGCGCCGACCCCTCTACTAATTTACCGTTTTCGACTTTTTATTTTAGCGCATGCCATTAATTATTTGCGGTTTTAGACTATTTATTTTGCCGCCGATTCCACTGCTAATTTACAGTTTTCCACCTAAAATTGTAGCGCCTTTCATTGTTAATTAACGGGTTTCGACCGTTTATTTTCGCGCATTTTATTGCTAGTTTACCGTATCATAATCTATTTTGGCGGCAACGACAGAAAGAAGCGATCGGTAAGCGTGCTCACAATATGGGGCATTTGACACACGCTCTCCTGTACAAACACAGACCCATTCGGCGTGCTTTTGTGATGCCCTGGCCGATTGATCTTGGACACCAGCTTAGCCACTTCCGTCATCATATCAAGGACATGCGTCGACTGATAATACTTGTGGAAAACACCCATCATCTCCTGAATGAACCACGACCCTGAACTGGGCACCCACGAGAGGTAGCCCATTTGGCTTGGAAAGCAGATTAAAATATCGGCACCGACTGTGACCTGAAAGCTGTGATGTTGTGGCTGGGTTTCCGGGATGGGTTTTGGCGGTTTTGGAGCAGGAGGGTCGCTGTATGCGGCGCTTTTTGCTACCTCTTCACCACGACATGCTTGGATGAAGAAACACTTTGGAAAGTGTTTCAAAGCGGGTAAATCCTTGGAATCATGGGTAAATTGCGCAATAATATCATCCACCGGGTAGCGCGTTCCTTCTTCCTTGTTGGTACCGTGACCTAATTCGCTCATGATTAGTCCCTTATCATCGCCATGGCTCAGAATAAACATGAAGAATCGATCATAATTCTCTTCCTCGTCAGCTAATTTGGCGCGGATTTTGGTCAACGCTAAATGAAAAGCGGCATGGTTCATATTCACCAGATTTAGTTCACCCTTGCTTCCCTCTAAGATGTCATAACCAAGATGGGCGAAAAACTGGCGAATACGCATGGCATCTTCGGAGTATCCGGGCAAATCGTCACTGAAATTACGAATCACTACGCACAGACCTTTTCCGGTTGGACAATCCCTATTGGCCGGTTTTCGCTCATAATATGTCTCTATACGTTGTATGGGATCCAGAGGCGGTTTCGTTGAGGATTTTTTCGTCGAAAATAGTCCGGCATTTTTAATCACTTCCTGTGCAGTGGTGTCCATCGGTTCCGCATCCTCCAGATCAAGTAGATCCAGATCATCATGACCTTTCGTATCCGTACATTGCTGAGCAATTTTATCACCCGGATTCGGTGGCTGGGGCGGTGGTGTGAAATCAATATCCTCTCCACGACGCGGAAATAACTTCGCCAATCCGATATTACCGCCCGCTCCGGTTTCTACGAGGAGTCTCCGTACTTTGCTCAAATCTTCGTACGGCGAACGCATGAGGATGTCATGGAATATGAGTTGGGCTTTGTTGTAATTTGTACGTTCAGCGGCTATACGTTGTTGGTCGTAGGGGCTGACTAATCGAGCATTGTAGAGTTTGGTGAGAAGTGGTTCGAGTTTGATTTCGTTTAGCCATTGCTCATAGATACTTTGGAGTTCCCTCTTCTCGTCCCGCGTTAAGAAGCCTTTAAATCGGTCGTCTTCTGAAATGAATCACAAATTCTTTAAAGTAACGCATACCCCCAAGATTAAATATATAGGCACGGCGCGAACGGTGTTTCGGAGAGATTAGTTGAGGCGAATCTGCTCCATGTCCTGCTTCGCTCATTTACTGATGAAAGCATAAATAAATCAAAAGAGGATAAAAACTAAGGAAATTCAGTCCCCGATAACTCTTTGTAAAAAAGTGCGCGACGAATCCATAAAATATTCACGTCACCGCCAGACACCGTTGAATAGATGGATAAATCAATAATAGCTATAGCCATGCATAAGGAACCATAAAGAAACACAAAGAAAACCATTTCAATCATTTTTCACATTTATTTACAAGCTTCGAAACGTTTCATTTTCCATATCGTAACAATCCATATAAGTGTATATGAAAGTATAATTTTATACAATGCATGATCGTTTTCCTAATTCATATAAATTTATTTCATATGTTATCTTGTATCAGACATTCGGCATAACCCCAATAAGTAAAACAACGAATGAAAATAAATTATCAATGCTATTAAATTAATATCCCCTGTGCATATTCGTGATCCCATATTCAATTTCATAATTCCCTTTTTTTTGACAAATCGATCTATCGCGTCTTTGGGTTTTTCTCTTGAATAATCTATATCTCTTTATAATAATAACAATAGACTCTATTAAATTCTTAGCACTGATATGTACAAAATAAGCAACATCGCAATAGCTCACTCACATTTACAAAGAATTCTACTGGAAATATACATTAAAAACCAATTAATCCGAATTCCGAAAACTAAAAAGTGAAAATCACAAAACAATTAAAGCAAAAGCAATGTCGTAATATAACGATGTTTATTATGGCCGAGTCATTAGTGCTGAAAATATCTTGAAAATGTTCACATTAAAAGCTTGAGACTACAACACATAAAATCAAAATAATACATGTGCAATGTATACAAAACAGAGAGTCCGATAAAAACCTATTAAGCTTAGCTATAACTGGACTAAAAGTCCAACTTAATGTATGGCACCCATATTCTTGTATAAAACATATATGCGACACATAATACGTATTGCATAACTTTCGAATTCTAGATACAATCAAACGAAAGCACGGCAACAAGTGATGCACTACTTTTAATCTTGAATAGTTTATTAACATCACTTAATTTTCTTTAATTTTTATGAACTTTTTTTCGTTATTATGTGGGCAATAAACGTAAAACATCAGCCAATATTACAACTTGTAGTGATTTTTCGCAAAGATTGTCTGATGTCATAGAAGCATAATAATACATGTAAATGTTTTCATAAAGGAGCGACTGCTCACGATTCTAGAAAGATAATATATTGAGGTGATCCGCAAAATGTCAGCAAGTCGATAAAAGAATCTATATGTCATAGAGACTTCTATCACATCAGTATTTTTTTCCTCACTTTTGTGAATGTTTTTCGATAATAACATGGTTGATTCTCAAACTATCCGGTTCTTTCATAGTCAATATTTTACGCATTTAATGAATGTTGTTTTTAAAAGCGACTGTTCCCGGTATTAGAAATATATTTCATTTTGGTGGCAGCTGCAAGTAGAGCTTTCTCGTCAACGTGCACACATAATGCGGCATTTGGTAGACACTCTCGGTCGTATAACTCCCCATGCTCTCCTCTTCCGCGCCTTCGGCTAAATTACCGCCGTCGGCTGAATCCCCGCCTTCGGCCACTTCGGCCTTGACCTCGCCTCGGCCGGTTCGGCACGAGATCTTATCGGCTACCTCAACCATCATATCCATTAAATGCTCGGTTTCATAGTACTTGCGCAGTACCGCAATGGTTTCCTGTATGAACCACGAGCCGCTATTGGGCACCCACGATAGGTAACCCATCTGGCTGGGAAAGCAGACGAGCAGATCGGCGCCTACGGCTCGAGTCGTGATGCATTCTGGGTGTGGCATCGGCTTAGGAGGTTGTGGAGGGCCGCTAGGGTCGGCAGCGGATTTGGCCGGTTTCGTACCACGGCATGCTTGGATAAAGAAGCATTTCGGGAAGCATTTCATGTTGGGCAGATTGAAGTGGTCGAACTTGCTGACGATTCTATCCACTGGGTATTTCTGTTCTTCTTCGTCTTTATAATCACCGACGCCTTTGGCGTTCATTTTGATCCCTTTGTCGTCGCCATGGCTGAGAACGAAGAGAAAAAATCTGTCGTAATCACCGCTTTCCAACTTCTTCACAATCTGGTTTAACGAAAACTCGAATTGTACATAATTCAGATTCACTAGATGATAATCGTTGCAAGAGCCTTCCATGACCTCATATTTAAGGTAATTGGTGAAAAAGGTACGAATCAAGATGGCATCATTGGAATATCCTTCTAGATCTCGCGAGTAATTGCGTATGACAACACATAACCCTTTGCCAGTTGCTGAATCCTGATTTCCCGGTCGCACTTGATAATAAGTTCTAATTCGTTCCAGATCGGGTTTCTTATTTTTCTTGCTAAACGGCCCAGCACTACTGCTAAACTCAACATCCATTGGCTCCATTGCAATGCCAATTTCAAACTCCGGGTCACCAGATTTCGTATCCGTACACTGCTGAGCAACAGCCTCGTTTGCGGGTGTTGAAAAGGGCGGTGGCGTAAAATCGACGTCCTCTCCACGCCGCGGAAACTTTTTCGCAAGCTCAATATTTGCGGGTTCGCCTGTTTCAACGAGAAGCCGACGGATTTTGCTCAGATCCTCGTATGGCGAACGCATAAGGACTTCGTGGAAAATATGCTGAGCTCTTTTTAAGGGAATACGCTCTGCGTCAATATGCTGCCTATCGTAGTTGCTTACTAAGCCACAGTTGTACATCTTGATGAGTAAAGGGTCGAGTTTGATTTCGTTCACCCATTGCTCGTATATGCCCTGAAGTTGTCTCTTTTCGTCCAATTTCAAGAAGCCTGTTAAGTCGCCCTCTGTAATACAAAATTCACTGCAATACCATTATGCTTTCAAGTGCACAAGTTCGTCTAATGTTGCTGCAATACATGACCATATGAATTAAGTGACTAGTTTCACATACGTTATTTTGCTTATCTAAAACGCTTCAAAATATGTCAAAGACAAAAACTAACGCATACTAAAATATTTTCAGAATGTATTCCAATCGAATCCCCTTGGAAAATAAAAACCTTCTATACCAAGCGTCATAGAAGTTTTCACAAACATATGAAACAGATGATCTTATGTTATATCGTCTATCCATTAATCATATGTATCATCCTCACAATAATTTACTTAAATATTGAACCATAGTTATGTATCTTTTATATGATTACTCGTACATCATAAAAATTGATATTGATGATTGATATAAAATATCGATAGACTATTTACAAGACAAAATATAGCTGTTTTTGTTTTTAAATAAACATCCTCGGCATAACAAGGATAAGTCTACAAACCATGATTTCTTACGTTGGCTTGATGTAATTTTTTATTGCAAGGGGTGGTACAAGTTCTACAAAGGGGTCAATTTCAGTCTTTTTTTTCTAAATTTTAAGTGCTTTATATAGTAATAAAATAAAAAGTATAGTCATTAATAAGCTTTTTCATGTTTCGCTAAATAAACATCATTGATTGTCATAAGCCAGAAAAGGATATCATACCTGCCATGGCGTGTTGCGACTTCACACTGCGAGATTGTGTCGTTTGCAGGTTGTTGCAGTCTTAAGTGATACCTGAAATAATGATCGTCATATTACTGTTTTATCTTAAGACGATTACTCGTTATGCGTTCGATCGCTAGTTTTAGATTTTGATCCCTTTAGGGTGTGGCCACATTGCTCAAACGTACCTTCAAACCAAACTTCATTAAACCACAATTTTATCATATTAAACAACCTTTAAACCAACCTTAAAACTTGCTTCAAATCAGCTTTTAACTTGTGTGAATAGACATTTTGCATATGGGCATTTGGTTTGGAGTGTACGTAGTTTGAAAGTACGAGTAGGTTTGAAGGTGGTGTGAGGTATGGTTTAAAGGTGCTTCAAACCAGTAACATTTTTGTTGTGTCATCGGAACCACGACCTTAAGTGGTTTGAAGCTGGATTTGAAGGTAAGTTTGATCAATGTGACCACACCCTTAACATCAGTGAATCTTCGAAATCGAACTAATAAATCTCCGTGCTTCCGTTCTTGTATCATGACTTGCCTGAATACCCTACTCAACTTTTAGGTAAATATCACACTGCTGTAAAAAGTGCGACTGAATTAACAAATGTGTACGTACCTAAATGAAGGTTTTTGCTTTAAACTTTATAATTAGGAAGGTAGTCCTTTCAGGTGTTTGTAAATTAAAGACTAAATTACAATGTTTCGCTTATAACCACCTTTCGCTTCAATGGGAAATCCCCAGATGACTGGTTCCCTTTCTAAAATATGAAGTGTGATAAAAAATATCTTGATTCTATTCTTGAGGTAAAGCCATGCCATGGCAATGTTTGTAGCATTTTAACTTACAGGATAACTTACAGGAACTCTTCTGGACGCAGGTCGATCGGACCTCTATGTCCAGATCTGATGTATTTTATATATGTGTTATGTGCGCATGTTCAGGGAAGCGGTGCTCTAAAGTCGTATTTGAAGTTGCTGTTGGCCCAGAATTTGTCAAGCAGCTTTTCGAATGTTATCAGGTTTCTCGCATTTACAACATCATCTGGGAGCTTGTTCCATGTATTGACGATCCTACTGGTAAAAGAGAACTTTCGTATGTCTTTCCTGGGTAGGAACTTCAGCATCTTTAGACTGTTTCCCCTAGTTGATGTATTGTTCATTTTGATAACAGGCGTCACATCTTCGTTGTAGTTATGTAGAATCTTGTAAGTCTCGATCATGTCACCTCGTGTACGCCTGTAAACTAAGGTTGGTAGCTTTAATTTCTGGAGGCGCTCGGTGTAGGTCAGGTTGTTGAGATTCGGTATCAATTTGGTTGCACGTCGTTGTACATTCTCAATAGCATCGATGTCTTTGGATTTATGTGGGTTCCACACAGCATTTGCATACTCTAGCTGCGGACGTACAAAGGTCTTAAATAGACATATAAATATATCCTCGTCCATAAACGTGAAGGCTCGTCTGATCATACCCATTGTTTGGTTGGCTTTGTTGATCTTTTCTTGCATATGGATTTCAAAATTCAGGTGCGAATCTATGACTACCCCCAGATCTTTCATGCTGGTTACGCATTCTAAGTCATGTTTGATATTTCTAGAGATGAGGTGATAGCAGCTGTCTACCCTTTTTGTGCCAACAGTTAATAGTTTACATTTATCCGGATAAAAATTGAGTAGCCAATTGGACGACCAGTCTTGTAGCTTGTCTAGGTCTTGCTGGAGGGTTTCGACATCTTCTCGGTTTTTGATTTCACTAAACAGTTTGGTGTCGTCTGCGAAGAGGTATGCAAGGATATAACTCCAGGAATAAGGGTACAAGCATGTATATTATTTTTTTTAGTATTTATTAGGCTCAAAATATATTCAAATTGTATTCGTAAAATGTATTATATTCATGTGTATTCAGTGATCAAATCTAAATGTAAATAGATATCGTTTAACTGTAGTATTATGAGACTTCATTTTTGTATAGTTTGATTATATATGTATATAGCATGTCCATTATGTCCTTGCTTTTTTAACTTGAAACTTGAGGTTATTTATCTATATATATTTAAACGTCCGATTTAGATGATAGCTGTAGATGACTCATGGACAACCAACGATATATTTTGTAAAGAACCTGTTTTCATGACTACCTCAGCTAGCTACTAGTATGAACAGATGATTTAACCATATATATTATTTTTCGTATCTATAATCAGCATTAAGACAAAAATCAGGGTTGGGTTAAGTAAGATATGAATAACAAATGAAAAGTTTACAACTTGATATAGCTACAGAGAAAAAAATGGGCTTGAATAAATACGCAAATTTAGGATGGTTGTACGCTTTTTCTCTTATGTTTTCGTTTTAAATTTGTTTTGTATCCCAGTTCTCCTTTTTTATTATAAATTATTGAATCTATCCCCATCTCTCGGTTCAGTATTTTTAGGATTCACATATGAATACCATTGCGATGGGTCCAAAGCAAACTAGAATTCAGAAATTAAACTCCCTTAGACCGACATGGAAAGAATCTTGCTGTGAATGGACAGTATCTTCAACTAAATTAAGCGGACACATACTGTAGAAGACGAGCATTTCGTGAATGGTTCCTTACACGTTTTTTTTTTTTTTAAATTTCACAAATATCATCAAAAATCGTTTAAATAATCACATTTCATCATATGTATGTTGTTTTGATTATATAGATATGTGCAAATGAATAAATTGTTTGAGTTTCAAAGTTTTAAATGTACCATAAAAATGAGTTTTTAAGATAGGGGTATTTTCATTTTTCGAAAAATGGATAATCTGGAACGTGGAGTTTGAAAAGTGGTTCTCAGAAAAACACGTAATTAGTCGTTTTATATAGTTTTGTAATTGAGCTGATGATTATTATTTGATTTATTTGTGAATCGTGAATTCATTTGTTTTGCTGTCTAAGAATAATAAATATGCCCTTAAAACCTTTTTAGTTGTAAAAAATACTGTATCCATAGCCAACCCGTTATTTTTTAGCTGAATTATTTTATTTTTAGTGAAAAGAAGGGCAAAAGTCATTGATTTAAATTTGCGATTTTATATAGAAATATAGAATGTCACGCGTTGCTTATCGTTGGTTAGGATCTTCGGGTCTTAAAGTATCAAACCTGTGTCTTGGTACAATGACTTTCGGCGAACATCCAGTAATAAACGTTGTTTTATATTATGTTTTTTTTGTCTTTTCTCAGTTTCTGTTCCCCCAGGGCCCAGTCCAAGCTAAGAGTAGGAAAGTAATACAAGATACCCCAAGTCCATCCTGGTCAGAGTCTGGGATGAGTATACTGATCCCAGGTCTAACATGATTAACTTTTACAACAAGTACGGGAGGAACGTGCTTGTAAGTGAAATAAGATACGAGTAAGTTGTTATTGAAATCTCATATCGAGTCATTACCGATTAATGATTAAAATTTACGAGAAAATCATGCTATTCTGTCCGTGCTTAAATAACACCTCATTGACTGAACGATAATGCCATACGGTGCATGCTTAATACACAGTACGCTCACCTTAACCTTAAGTTACCTTAAGTAGATTCTGACAACCAGGTCTTCCTAGACCTCTATGGTCAGCTCACTTCTTGTGTCTTTATCGTATCCGATGTTTGGTCGACTAGAGTAATGCAATTTTGATTTATAGTTGTACATTATATCTTGGTTGCTCCAGAATTTGTCTAATCTGTTTTAGAATGAGTTTAGGCTTGGTGCGCTAACCACGTTTGATGGCAGGGAGTTCCATGATAATACAACTCTTTGTGTGAAAGACTCCAATCTGAGTTTCCTATTTGATCGACACTTTACTAGGGTTAGATGATGACCTCTCAACACCCTAGTTGATTCAACATTTCGTAAGCTTAGAATGGGTGCAGCCTTTACATCATATAATCCATGTAGTATTTTGAACACCTCTATCATATCGCCCCTCATTCTACGATACACTAGTGTTGGTAACTTTAATTTTCGTAGCCTTTCTTCATATGTGAGCTGGTCCATTCCAGGCAGCATTTTTGTGGCTCTTCGTTGAACACGTTCAATGA
>LQRL01149756.1:3571-23571 GCA_001703475.1 Hydroides elegans | reverse complement strand
TCGACCGCTAGTGACCATTCATCGATAATATTTAATAATTGTAGAACAGTGGATCTTTTTGGTAAAAACCCATATTGCTTATCACTAAATAATTCATTTTCATTCATAAAGTTTGACACATGATCACGTACAAATTTCTCCATTGTTTTACAAACCACACTTGTTAAACTGACAGCTAAACACACTAGCTTATTCTCAGGGGCTGATTTATATTAGATCAGATAAAAAATAGTGTCGTCGACCCGCCTGCCAGAGGAATGAATTGGTAATCTCAGTACTCAAACTTCAAAGTATGTACGAGGCACTCGTCGTTGCGGTGGCTAAGTTGCCCGGTCTCAAATTACCTATTAAACGTAATAATTTAACACATGGTTGATTTAGAATATGATGCTCCAATTATGTGTTATGATCTTGTTTTCAAACAGAAAGGGCGTCCATTTTGTGATGAGTCCACATCCCATGCTATGTTGGACAAATTTGTCGAGCTTGGTGGAAATTTCATAGACACTGCAGATGTTTACAATAATGGAAAAGCGGAAGAGATCATCGGAAATTGGCTAAAGAAGTGAGTATTTTAATGGCTTAACTGGCTCATATTGCTAAACTAACTCACATTAAAGCGGATCTACATGCTTTATGTAATGGTTAAGGCAATCAATAAGTAAGCTTAAGGCATTAAGTTCAATCGCTGCTACTGACATTTTAATTATGAGTGTTATTTGATTACTGGTTTATATAAAACATTTTTATTAACACACTGTTTATTTTTGACAAATCATTTATTATTTTTTAATGTAGTTAAAATCGAGGCGAATTGATGACTGAAACCGAAAACAATACCAACCATGGTCTTATTAGCATTCGGGGCTCGAAACTCACGGGGTCCCAGGGGCCATTGGCCCTCGGATTTTCCAAATGGCTCCCCGGTTTTAGAGGTCGGGGGCCCGAAGGTCCCCCACATTTTCGAACCTTCTACATATGATATACATATACATGTTCGGGCCACCGGATTTTGGTTTTGGCCCCAAGGTTTTTAAAAGCGGGGGCCCTTGCGCCCCGGCGAAAAAAATGGAGTTTCGAGCCCTGAGCATTGTTTAACATACATGTACATTATATAGGTTACAATTTATTATATCAAAATGACCTCGGATACTCTTTATTTACAGGCAAGATAGAGACAAGCTCGTGATTGCCACCAAATGTGGACGTCAGTTCGACAGCAGTGATGCGAACGGCGTTGGGGCTACTCGTAAGAATATCGTGAAGAGTGTAGATAACAGCCTCAAGCGACTACAGACCGACTACCTCGACATTCTTTATGTGAGTTAGTTATTATTCAGTTTTGCGGACACTTCGTTAGCGCGCAAATATTTCATGGCATTGTATAATACCTAAGATCGGCAATAAACGCACAAATTTGAACACTATAAGAACTGTAAAAGAACTTACATGAGATATAGCCCTGTCAGTAAACAATAGAATCAAACAAGAGGGTATCGGTGTTTTACTTTATGAGTGCACTCTCCGTGCACACTCTTCAATGGGCAGAGTTGCATCCGGTACCCGGTGCATCTGAATTCTCGTATGTAGGCCCAGTCAAAAAAACACACAATCTGGATCAACTACATGTATATGTGTGAGTTGAAGGGCTCTGTGTAGATAACAGCCGTAAGCGACTACAGACCGACTACCTCGACCTTCTTTATGTGAGTTGCATCCCGGCGCTTTTGAATTCTCGCTGCCAAACGGCCAAACAGTCAGTGAGACAATAGCAAACGTTGGCCGACTAAAAGTTGTTGGTTATAAGACTATGTTATAATATGGATTTCGATTCATTTGATATTATGTGTTAAGAAAGTTGTGTTAGAGTTGGACAGTTAGTGTAGTGGCTAAGTGTGTGGTTGTAGAAGATATGATAACGGGGAAGGGTAGTCAGATGGAGGTCAGATGGACCAGTTTACATTCATTATATATTTACAAACCAAATCTGATGTATAATTCGTCCTTTCTTGTTACTGATTAGTGATTACCATGTATAATGTATCAAATAACAGGTTAATTTATGTCATGGAAAACCTGGACATTTTTTGTCATGAAATGTCATGGAAATGTCATATTTTTTTCTGGAAAAGTCATGATTTATTTTTCTGGCAAAATTGTAATTTGTAAGTTAATATAACAACATGTATATCCAGTGTTCGCGCTTAAGCCAAAAATCACAGTGGCCCTCCGGGCCAGTAACCCTAAAAACTTATTGGCCCGGCCGAAAATTTACTGGCCCGACTATAAAAATGTTATATTAGATATAACCTTAATTTTCACCTTCGCAGTTATGCAACTATCCTTGAAAATTCACGAGCGCAATACACATTAATTCACATGCGATATTTGATTAGCAAAAAATAAAAATGCGAGCGCCGAAGGCGCGAACACAATTTTTACAGGAATCATTGAGACTTATTTCAAGTATTCATGTTACGCTTTAAACCGCTTCTTTTGGCCTAGCAAGTCCTGTAAACGACATTCATATAGCCAAGAAGACGGTCGCGTATATGGGTAACGACTGCTAAGGACGCACAACTACCCAAATATCACACCATATCTGGGTAGATCCAATCTCATTAGATCAAATCATAAAGAAACGTATTTTAACTATTGGAATAGACCATCGCGAAAAACGAACCAACACCTATGTTTCGTTTGATAGAAACCGTATTAATAAATAAAACAAACCTGGATGACTCAAGATGCGAGCGCCGGAGGCGCGAGCGAAAATTCCCTGACAGGAATTAAGCAACCGATAAAAATATAAGTATTATAAGTAGAAAATTTTCCCTGATTTCACACTGGCCCGCCGGGCCAGTAACCTCAAAAAGTTACTGGCCCGGCCGAAAAGTTACTGGCCTCGGGCCAGCGGGCCAGCGTTAAGCGCGAACACTGTGTATATCCTTATTTACAGATTCACATATTCGATTATGCCACACCGCTAGAAGAAACCCTTGCGACCTTGAATGACCTTGTGCGGGCTGGCAAAGTCAGATATGTGGGCTACAGCAATTGCAAGGGCTGGCAACTTCAGAAAATTGTTGAAATTTCAAAGCAGCGTGGCTACGCTCCTGTCATAGCTTTACAGGTAAAAAAATACATAAATGTACATTAATTTACAGAAATTTTGCATGAATTTACTAACTTTATTTGCACTGTTAGAGTGTCCTTCACCTCGTTAAACCTGGAAAACCTTTACTGGTAAAAAAAAATTATAGATGTACATTAATTTACATAAATTTTGCATGAATTTACTAGCTTTATTTGCACTGTTAGTGTCCTTCACCTCGTAAAACCTGGAAAACCCATTGAAAACCATTTTGATGGACACCCAGAATGTTTAAACTGTATTAATTTTCAATTGATTATTGAAAATCATAATTAATGCATTAATTTTGAGAACAAACAAACAAACAAATACTTTATTTCTCATCAACAATACAAACGGCATTTTATTGCATATAGGCCTATTAACTGGCTTTGCTTTAACTGTGAAAGAAATGCAAGGTGTTCCCAAACTCGAAACAGCTTGAAAACACCCTGAATATTTTAAACTATATTAATAGTTCGCTTGATCTTTAAACGATATTATTATTAAATGCATTAATTTGTTATGAAAACATTTTATTTTGCAGCAACAATACAACCTGCTTTGTCGCAGTCCGGAATGGGAAGTGACAGAAGTGTGTGAAAACGAGGGCATCGGACTGTTACCATGGAGTCCGCTCAAGGGGTGAATCATTCGAGTGTTTATAATTAAATTTAATGACTTGTAGTTTGTAGTTGTATTTTCACATCTTTTCTTATGTAAACGAATCAGAAGGGAAAATATTGAGAAATTAAGCAAAATAAAGTCTAAGAGAAAGCGTAAACTTAATCTTTTTGCAAACATTCACATAGTTTCACTAAAATAGAACAAAAGGACGGGATTGGCTTAGTGGTAAACTTTGACCCGGTGATTCACCTTTATGCAAACACTTTAAAGTTACGGAACGTTAAACAGAGGTTGTTTTTGAAGTGGATGGCTCAGTGTCTTGGTGTAGCAGGACCAGATGAAGGAACACGCAATTGAAATAATATATTCTCTATTAAAATCTCATTGAATTCTATTTTTCGAAATGGCGGCTTTAGCGGTTGGTTGAGCGGCAAACTGCGTCCCGGTGTAGCGGGAATTAAATCGTCTTCAATAAAGGACAAGACCTATGAATCATATTTATCCAAACACTTTATAAATCAATGGGACATCTGATAAAAAACTCAATATTTTTCATAGAGGTTGGTTGAGCGGCAAGCTGCGTCGCGGTGTAGCGGGACCAGAAGAAGGAACTAGGATCGCGTGGACCAGTGCAGCTTCCGGGCGGGCGCACCACAGTCACCCTGACTACCAGTGGTTCTCTAGCAACGAGCAGGCGTGGGGTGTTATAGAAAAATGCGAGGAGATAGCAAAAGCTAAGAGTGAGTGATAGGGTGTTATGTTCTCTCACTCCTCTCTCTCTCTCTCTCTCTCTCTCTCTCTCTCTCTCTTTCTCTCTCTCTTACTCCCTCCCTCCCTCTCCCTCTCTATCTATCTATCCACCTATCTTGCATGAGGTTTCTATTAAACGTCATCTCCACCCTGGTTTTACTCTAATTCTCTCTATCTCTCTCTCTCTCTCTCTCTCTCTCTCTCTCTCTCTCTCTCTCTATCTATCTATCTATCTATCTATCTATCTCGGAAACAAGGTTTCTTTGTATACGCCTCTCTGTAAAGAGTAAGTCACTGTTTAAAACTAGGTTGAAACTTTTAAATTTATGACTCGTCTAAGTGCTTGCGCTGTTTAAAAAAAAAATACATTGATTTAATTTTCGAAATGACTTTCTTCACAGACGTTTCCGTACCACAAGTTGCCATTCGTTGGTTGCTACAGCGCCATAATGTACCGAGCGTTGTGATTGGTGTACGTACGATGGAACAGCTCGTTGACAACATGGCCGCCAATGGATTCGAACTCACGGAACAAGAGGTAATTTCGGAATTTGATTTAGATGGTTTTAGAAAGAAGAATGAAACTATACTTTTATACATTTTATTATTATCCCCCGTGAAAACGAGGGGATATAGGGTTGAGCTTGTCCGTCTGTCCGTCTGTCCCGCTTGATATAGGGTACTTTGTGCACGCGAGTTTGGTCTGAAGCAATTGAGGTAGAGCTTTCAAATTCTATAAACGCATAAACCAAGGTCTGAAGTCGTGCCTCGCCAAGGTTTTATCTCGATCGGTTGAAAATTGTCGATTCTGGAGCACTGTAAAAAGTAGCGAAAAGTTCATATTCAGATGAGGAAATATGGGTGATAATATAAGATATTATCATTTAAGTACGTGGTGGTATGTGCTTATATAAGCAAACATGCTTATATAAGCATATTATTTTTAGATAAGTGAAATGACTCGTCATCTGCCCTCCAAAAACATTTTACGTGTGATTTTATAAGCAATCATGCTTGTATAAGCATATTTATAAGCAATCATGCTTATATAAGCATATTAATCAGCAAATTAATAGAGATGTGTTAACACCTATCTGGGGAGCCTGGTGCATTTGGAATGGACTTACAAAAGTAATCGTGCTTATATAGGCATATTTGCTATGCAAGTTTAATGATATATTTGTTTCACTGGCCTTGTCAGCTGCGTCTCAAAAGTATCTGGGATGTGCTTATATTAGCATTATTTAATGTAATGAAATTATCTTTTTGCTTCACTGGCCGTGTCAGTTGCCTCTCAAAAGCATTTTGGATGTGCTATATGAGCTCGTGCTTATAAAAGCATATTTGTTTAATTTGAGGATACTTTTGCCAATTGGTCTCGTCAGTTCAAGAGATGTCTTCAGAAAGAAGTGAGTGATGATGTAAGATGTTACTCTGTTTTTTTTTCTTTCATCACATGATCTTGTTTATTTGCTAAATAGTTCGTTATTTCCAAGGTTAATTTTAGTACAAACTGACCATCCTGCATCTACGAATTGTTGAAGTTCACGGGGGATCCAAGATCACTGACCTTCTAGTTTTTTTATATTTTGTAAATACACGTATTTAGAATCAAGATTGGAGTATTAAGGCTGATCGACTAAACTCTGAAAACAAGGGCTAATTTTGAGAATATTTTATTAAAATTAAGGTATCTGATTATGATATTACATAAAGGTTGTCAAGGAAGATAGACTTGACAAAAGTCACGGTAAGTGTAAATTCTGGATGAGGTATTTCATATAGTATAAACATACGTTATTGCATTTGCACAAACATTAGATAAAAAAAGATAGACTGCTCTTTGTAACACTAATTATTCGCATCTGATATTATTCAACAACCGTTTATACTAGCCAAAAAGGGAATGACTTGTAAGGCCTATATTTAAATGATATAAGGTTTCACTCTACTTTAGATCCTCTTAAAATACAAAAAGTATCACAATATTTCTTGTGTTTGTTTCAGTTGTCTGACTTAGATTCGGTGTCCGGTATCCCGTCACCCTACCCTTACGACTATATTCCACTTAACTGCGGCAACGAAGGTCGTCTGCGCAAAATGTGACGTCACACTCGCGCATGCTCGTTTGTTTTGTTTTGATTTAAGACCGGAAGCGGATTGAATTTGACCCGAAATCCTAGTATTTTGTTGACTTTGTTTTGTTATTGGTTTTGTTTGAGAAATGGGTATATTCAGGCGATAGAGGCAATACTCAAGATATGGGCTAAGATATAGTCTGTATAGTAAGGAACGGTTTTTAAATGAGTTCGAAAATAGTGGATACTAGTCAATTGAGAACATGATTTATAGAGTAAATTTAAAGCACATATTTTTAGATAAATATTAGCGTTTAATCTGTAAATATAAAAGACCGAAATTTCACTAATTGTTTTGGTTAGTTTCCAGCAATATTGAACCTTTAGTTCTTAACGTACTGATAAATAGTGATATATAAATTTAACTTTATCATTGGAATGATTTACAATTTCTATGATAATAACATTATAGGTTTGTGGTGTGAATGCCTCATATGTATGAAATAAACTGGTGCTAAATATGGTATGCGTTATTATTGTGTATATGAGTTACAATAAGTTAAGTTTGAGTTGATTACTTATCCTTTTCATAAAAAAAAATGCAATCGAAGTTGGGTGTTCAAATGTATTGTTTAAGTTCAGTGTTTTCATTTTGGTCAGGTTCTACAAATGCTTCTGTAGCACAGTTAAAATGATAGCGAAAAAAAATATGGCTACCAAAACAACTCAACTTGGAAGTTTCTTAACTGTGTATGAAACATGTAATACAAATACAGGGATGCATTTGGGCTGCGCCATTTGGCAAATGGCGCAGAAAAATTACCACGGGCGCACTTTTCGAAAAACAGTGCGCCCGTCATGGCGCACTGTTTCCCCTTCGGGCGCACTTTTTGAAAATGGGTGCGCCCGACTTTTCACTTGTTCATTTTTGAAAAAAAATTGTTTCCCATTATAAGTTTGGTCAGTTAGATTTTTTTCTATAAAGTGCACTATGCCGGTTAGCTAGCGTCTGGGAAAATCAGGGAATTTCACAATCAATTTTCAAAGCCGGGAAAACCAGAGAATCGCGCCCTTTTTGGAGAAAATCAGGGACACATCAGGGGATTTCATTATGGAGGATGAGGGGAAAAAAATCAAGGATATATGATTTTTTGTTTGATTTCCCTGAAAATGTATTTGAATTATAAGTGAGGTTTTATGATTTCCATGAAAATTTTCGCTCGCGCCTTCGGCGCTCGCATATTATAAAAAAAAAATATTTAAAATTATTGCGCATTCAGCTGGAATATTGCGCTCGAATATTGAGTAACTATAATAATAGTTTTATAAACCAGTACCAAATATTTCTAGGTCATTATCAATCTTGGTTTATGGAAAAGAATCAGGGCAAAACAGGGAATAAAATCTGACTGGAGACTGGTCACCCTGACTATGGTAACTAAAATCGGATTTTGCCTTAATACATGGCTCTTACTTTTGGATATAAATCAGTGGGCGCACTGAGAAAATCTCGGGCGCACTTTTTGAAAAGGAGTGCGCCCGTGGGCGCAAGATTTAGTCTGGCCAAATGCATCCCTGCAAATAGCGGTTTCGTTTTGTAGAACAGTAATTGTGATTTGAATGCTATCAGATGCAATAGAAATGGCTTGCTTAAAAGAAAAGTCTGTGGTCACAGAATAATGTATGCTATCAGAATTCATAATATTGATCACAGAAATCAGTCGCAAAAAAAAAAAGAAAGTAGTTCACCTTTATCACATTCATTATCATCTTAGATATTAAACCACAAATTTATGTGTAGATTTTTAATCAAAGGAAGTTATTCATTTCCACGTATATTGTGATAAAATTAACATTGGTCATGACATTCAGCCATTTATTCTCATTACTCACTGTAATAGATGGATCGATTTCAGTTTAGAAAAAAAATATATGTATCGATATCAAAACTGCATGCGTAAGACATATAAGGAATCAGTTTGATTTATTGTCAATTAAAAGGTCATACGTATCAATAAATGTTAGTTTTGCATCTTGAGCCCACTTTACGTTGTACTCTTAGATTGATTTTACGCTATGTATAACTATCTGAGAACCGTCACAAGATATCAATAGTATCAATATCATATGAAAGAAATGTGATGTAACTACCGACAGCTATATGCTTTTGAAAAGAAAAATATGAAAGAAAACACAAAGTGAAATAAAAAAATTGCATTTACCGCAAACCGCATAATTTTCCTGGTGGTTATTTTCAGGTTGACATTGGTATAGTCTTGGTCAGTAGTGACCAGTTAGTCTAGTGTTATAAGTTGATTAATGTATCTTTTTATAAAAGAAAACTAATAGAAATACTTGAGATAATTGAACCTCAGGTCTCACATTATCAAGAAAAGTGAAAAACACTGCAAGTCCGCCAGGACCTTAATTGTAGCTGAAATAATTATTATCCTATTTTGCGTAGGGCCTTACATAAATAATAACACACACATGCCGCTATCAACAAAAATGGTGCACCACTTAATTAACGCTAAAAGTGGTTCAGGACTTTTTTCGAGGACCTAATTATATCACAATACTTTCAAACAAAAAACATCATCAAGAAGCAAAATATCTTTGACAACTCTTATCTGATGCGAATACTGTCGATTTGACTAGATCCCACTGTATATGTGCGACTATATTCTCCTCCAAACCACATAACCATTTATAATGTCTCCTGAGTATAGGTGAACATAAATGTGGATTTTGCTTGAGTTTTATTCGATGCCTAAAAACGTCCGCACCCTGTACCATCCCTAAACAATCCGCATAAGTCAGGTTGAACCCGCGACCAAAATGCGTCTTTTCGAAATGTGTACTGTGTTCATTGTGAATAAACTCCAACACACGGTCCTTGGACATTTCCATAATATGAGATCGATCTATATAGCACATGGATAAACAAAAAGCCTGCGCGCGTGCAAGAAACTGTTGAAATGTCTCCAGTTCAAGCCAAAAATCATCTGGCAGCTTATGGAGAATCGTGTGGAGCGCTTCGCTGTAGTGTTCATAGAGGGCGTAGTCAATGGGACTCCACTTCCGGTGTAAATCCATTAACTTCCGGTTTTCACTTTCTATCCTATTATCGCTCACTGCGTGTTGTTCGTTGAGCTCTTGCATTGCGAGGTATAAGATGTCTTTGAGTTCCCATTTGAGAACGCGTTTTAAAAGTACTAGACTCTCCTGTATTTTTTCCTGTATTAAAACAAAGGAGAGTTCGTGGTCCAATTGATCGATGAAAGTTCCTATTTTCGTTTCATCGGTTTCGCGCTGGTTATTTAATCCTAGGTGGTAAGCATATATATTTTGCGTATACGACGAAGCCTTGTATGGACCACAGCGTCTCGAGCTTCCATCGAACATCGCGCGAATATCGTAGGTCTTTGGCTTTTGCAAAAATATATCAAGCAGTTCATTGCCATCTTTGTGTATCCGGAACTCATTCGATAGATTATAATGCGTCATGGTTGCGCGAAAGTAATCAAAGGGATGCCTCAATATTGATAAAATGCGCGTGTCACTTGGCATATATTCACGGAAACTGCTATTATCAAACTGCGCATGTTCGCACATGACGTCATAATGACGGTGCAGGTGTCCGCTCGAATATCGCCCACGGGCGGGGTTGGGAAAGGGCGCGCCGTGGTCACAATCGAACTCTGCGAACGATAGATTCGTTTTCAAGCCCAATCGATAGATCATATTCTGCAGCATGTCACTTCCGGTGAGTGGAATATGAACGAGATACACGTGGCATTCATTGCCGTGACAAATGGAATTATTGGTGTTGACATCATTTAGAAATCGCTCATGACTCATTAAGTATCGACTTTTCCTTTCAACCCATGCGTTACTCCTTTCCTCGAAATCGCTCTTGTTTATAAACTTCCAACTCATTACGTGACCCCCATTCACCTCCAAATGACGTTGAAATTCCTGATCACGTGTTGCCGAATATTGAAACTGGTTCCCGTCGTCCTTGACGTAATGTGACACGTAGAGGTACTTGCCATAGAGTGACGTCACAATTATGAATACGCATGCGTAGATGAGATATTTGAGCGCGCGCTGTTGGCATTCGGGGTCGCAACCGTGTGGCCATTTCTTGACCTGTGTAAAAATAATAGAAGTTTAATAAAAGTAAAATTTTAAACAAATTTATGTTAAATGAAGGTGATAGAATTCGTGATGAAATAGTAGCATTGTAGTAGCAGATGAACAAATATGCTTGGGATTTGAACTTTGTCCAGTGCATATACATGTATATGTTGGAAAATGGGTCGTTTATATAATTAAGAATAAACAATTGAGTTGAATTTTGGCCTGTGTGTTCCGTTTATTTATATAATTTTTAATCACTTGACAAAATGAGTTAATGCTACTGACCTGCTTTCCCATAGTAGGTTATATCCATGCACTTTGACCTATCATTCAGCAAACGCATTTTACTATTTTCCAGTAAGTATATCCATAATTTTGTTGCGAATAATATAGTTTTTTTATCTGCTCAAGACGCTTGGAAATAACCATTGTGTTATATCCTTACATTGAGTAGCCATACATATCATTTTTATATATTTACTCTATCCAGTTTTTGTGGACATGTAGTCTTAATGATATATGGACTTTAAGCATACATATGCACTATGTTGTTCTTATACTTATAACAACGATTGATCATAGTACTTGATTGCAAACTTACATGTGGCTAAATGGACTTTACCAGCAGCTTGTGATAACGGTAAATATCAACAACATAATATTGTTAAGTGTGTTTCACAGCAATACTAATCATAGCAAAACTACACATGTCCAAAACAGCACCATATGACATGCATATCACAAATTTTATAATTATTTGTCGTTATGCAGGTTAGTTTCATAAATATGGTTCATGAATTAATTGAGATTATATGATTCTTCTGTTCATACTCGGATTATATGGACAGCACAAATAAAGAACAAAATGAATGGGGGAAGCGTTTTGCATTAGGTGTTTTTACTGATCCCACTTGAATACACGTTCACCTTATCTTTTGTATATGGAGTATTTCGCAGTCGACAAAGAAACAAATTGCATTCAAACGCTTCATTGGGTTCCCCCAAATCTCATTGATATAAGGTATTAACAGAAATAAAAGATTCTTCAAGAACGTTAGTTCTTGAATTCTATGGACTTAGTCTTTTGTTTACATAAAAGCATGTTTTCTTTCATTTTATTATTGAATATGCGATTCCCATGCATTTAAGATGCAAATGTAGGAAAATGAATAATATAATTCAAGTGAACAAACTAGTGAACAATGACGTCATCCAAAATGCATACCTCACAAGAATGATGAGGTCATAATCTGTGATGTCACACTAGCCCACTCGGCCTACAACATCCTCAGGACGTCATTATCACGTAATTTTACGCCCCGACGTCCGCGACGCAATAAAGAACGTCCCAAAGATGTCAAAAACGAGACGTCCCAACAATGTTATAAAATGACGTCATTAGGACGAATTTTTCGTGACGTGACATATTTATCACGTCCAGAGTACGTCAATAATCAGAACGTTTTAAGAACGTGCTATTAATATCGTCATAATGACGTTGCAAATTCGACGTCCTTTTGTCGTGCCAATAGGATGTTGAAAGGACAATATATTATGGTCGGGACGTAATCTGACGTTCTTAGGACTTCATAAAAAGACGAACTTACTGAAAACACTTATTGCTTAAGAGCATTGCGAATACCCCTCCAAAAATGAAAATTCGTTCGATTTTTGACAACTTGTAGCAGGAAATGTTTTGATTTCAAAATGGAATATATAGTCCAGATGAATATCTATTATATTCCTTAAAAAATGTAAAAATATGATAATTGTGTATAAAATGATTTTGATATTTAGATAAAAATGCCGTACAATAAGAATTACGTCCGATAAAAGGGCGTCCTATAATCGTCCCATCGCTGACCAGTTTAGGGCGTCGTTTTTGAAGTGTTTGCGGACGTTTTTTTACGTACGTCCTTTGCATGTCAGATATGCGACGTCTTAGAATTACATCCGGCAAACTTTCATACAGGCCCAGTAGAGGAATGACATAGGACGTCATGTAAAGACGTCGAGGGGACATCATAAGGACGTGTCTCTGCCGAGTGGGAGGCCATGGTTTGCTTATATTAGATGGTTTGTCTCATATTTTGGTCATATTTCTAGTCATGGATGACGTATTTGCTAACTAAAACTTTTATTTGGGGTGAAGTTATATATATCTTGTTCTTTTTGATTGTTATAAGAAGTAAAAATATAAAGAACCTGGTCATATTAAAAATCATGTGGGATTCATTTTCCTAAGAAACCAGATTTCATCATGACCTCATGCTGACATCATATGAATTATTTTTAGATCAGCATGAGCTCATGATGAGTTTTGTGCAGCAGTGGTTGGTAATTAAATTAAAAGTAATCGCTGACGGTTGCTAAGATCATTTTTCTTACATCGTCCTAATGTCTGATTGCGCGATTTATACCACCACGTTATTGCTGTCATCGCTAGTTCACTGACTAAATTTGCAATAAGTGCAAGAAATAAGTCTGTCGCTCCATGCGATTTTCTAAATGGGTGATTGTATATGAGCGACTTATACAACCAATATAAATTGACGCTATGTTATCTCAGCAAATTATCGTTTGTTTAACGCATAGCTGCATGCGATATTTTCGCAGAAGCGATTTTCTTTTACGCGATTGGCAATGAATGTCAAACAATGAAGGGTTAGATCAGAGGTCAAACATTAAAGTCTCCAGATAGTTAGCTAATTGAATCACCAAACAGGTCGGAAATCGCTTCAATCGATATTATTAGGGGCTGAGAAAATAGTTTGCGGACAAAAAATGCCACATCAAAGCAACCATCAGGCAACTAAAATCCGAATTTTAAGTAACACATAACAAGTGTCCAGGTTGTAATAAATAAACAATATAAAACCTATATTTTTGCATTTTGTTTATGTAAGATTGATGCCACCGTTAACATATAATTTGCAATCAACTTATACCTGATTGTGTTTTCACAAGCTAAACCTTTTTTGTAGTTTCTTAAAGATATACATTGACAACCATGGTTTGTTGGGGGTAAACCATGGGAAAGGGATCCAGGTTCTTATAGATGAACCCACCATTGGCTCCTCCCAACAAAACGTGTTTCCCAGCAAAGCATTCCTTTGAATAGTTTTGAAAATTCAGTCCAACTTTTGTAGAATTGAGGAACTTCCTTTTGGATTATTTATTTTTTCTTAGTTCGGAGATCAATGCTTGCAATTATCTCATAAACAATTATTTGAATTTCGCAAAAGGTGTTGCTTTTCGACTCGAGGCCTTGAAAGAGATAACCACATGTTTCTGGTCCTGAAATTATATTTTAATACCAGAGTGTTTATTCGCTGGTAGTATATGGATTTTTCTGCATCGTTTCATGCGTTGCACATCAATTTTGCTAAATTCCAAGCATAAGAAACTCTTTTAAGAGAGCATGGTGTATTGTTTGGCGTGCAAAATAGCTATGCATGCAAAAATCAAAGAGTTGTGAAATATCTACTGCTGGTGTATAATTTGTTTTGAATTTTCAAACAAGTAGGCAGTCTGTGGCTAGATGAATCATGAGTCGTTTTAATGCAGTGTAATATGCACAATGATGATTTATAAAGCGACCAAGTTTTAGGATTTTAGGATTTTTAGGATTTCAACGATAAATAAAAAGTCTACCTTTATTGAAAATATACACAGTATACTGAACTTTTAAAGGCTGATCAGCTTGTATATCGTACTAGATTTGAAATGTTTAAAATAGCAACATACCCTAAAGATGCTGGAAAATCATTCATCAATACATTAATCCGGAATTCATAGTGCTTTTGGCCTTGTTGTAAACTTGAGCCTTTGTAGGGAAATTAAGAATAATTTGAAAATTAAGTTTTATGGTTCTGTTTGTAATCCAAGCAATAACAATGAGACTAGAGTCTCTCAATGTAAATGACTAAAAAATGCCAATATGTCCTAGTGGAAATATTACGGGAATATTGATTGAAATAAAATTATGACAGTTAGATTTGTTAGAGCTGAAAAAAAATCATTATGAAACACTTTAGAACATTCAGCTTGATTATTCCAAACATACAAAACTGATTTTCTGTATGAATTCCTGAAGTGCAATTACCATACCTCTCACTTTTAAGCACCAAACCTTTACCGTATACGTGCGTTGCATGTAAACTATTGCAATGTCTTCTTGTTAAAAAAATGGATTCCTAATTTATATCATCTGCGAATAAGTAAGCACTATTTTCTTGTTATTAACATGCGTCGCTATGATATATGTTAAATATCGAGTTAATCAATACATTTTCTTGTGGGATACTACATGATACATTAAGACATGACCATTGGGTAACATTTATGATCATTCATCAAAAGGTCACGTATCTTGCAAAATATAAGGTTGGTTATCCCATATGATTTATTTTTACGTAATATAATTTATAGATCACAGTGTCATATGGTTTCATAAAATCAATATAGAAACAGTCAATTGTGTATCTCAGTCAACTGCTGTTGTCCATTCGTCTTTTATATTCAAAAATGAAACACAGTTAATCTCTCTTTTGTAAAGATGTGTTGGAGTCACTAAACAGATAACTCAAACTAAATTTGATAAATTGCTACCAATTTTGGTCGCTAAGACCTTCCTACTTTATAAGTTATCACACACATATATATTTACGTGAAAGTCGTAAGATAAACTTGCATTATGAGAAGTTGATACCTAACTTTTCAATTAATTATAACGTTTTCGCGGGTGATTACTGTAAGTGATGATTATGATAGCCTATTTGATAAGCCATCACCGACGTAGCTTTTGCTAAAAAAATCGTTAAAAAAACTTGCACTATGGGTAATTGAGACCTACCAGTTCGATACGTCATAAAGTTTTCAGTGGCAATAACTGTAAGTGATGTTTTATCCAATCAAGCCTATGTGATTAGACATCACCGACGTACCTTTGCTTAAAATATCTTTAATAGCTTGCATTCTGTGTATTTAAGAACTTACTATTCAAAAAGTCATAACTTTTGAGGCCGCAATAAATGAATCTGATGACTCTTCGATTACAGCCTATAACATTGCATTCGGAAACTAAAAGCCGTTGGCGGTCTTTGTAACTTTCTGGTGAAAAAAACTCTAGACCTACTTTTTTGCACCTAAAAATTTGCCTAAAGTTAACGTTAATTAATTACTTACTTTGAGGCTCATTTGTTGTCTCATGTCTTAAATATGGCTGACATATTCACAATTTTCTCATGGAGTTGTTTAGCTTAGGAGTTTTCTTAAAGATGGCTATGCTAGCTAGGCGGTCTACAAAGTTCATTGGAACTTTACCTGGGAGTTTCTTATAGTTTGTTTTTAAGTTTTAATCGGCAAATAACATTCTAAATGGGCAAACGACACCTCTCTATTTAACAGAGAACCTCTTCAATCATGAAGGGCACCCCAGGAAATATTTCTCAAAAATGTGTAAAATCTCCGTAAAACACATTCAATGCCGAAATACAAGAAAATAATGCTCTTAAACATTTTCAAACAGGTGTTCATTTTTTTCCAAGCTAGCTTGGCTGTTTTCCTTTTCAAACCAACTTAGAAAAGAAAAAAGTGACCTTTGGTGAATGTTTAAATGTTGATTTTAACTAAATAATCTATCATATATTGTAAATGACAGTTTATTGGACATTTAAAAGCAAATTTGATTAATTTTGAATAAATATTCCCGCTATAAATTACGAAAATTATTAAATAAAAAAACATTATACTCAAACTTCTAACTTCTCCAAGCAAGAAAGGACTTCCTCAACAATTCGAAGCCACATGATTCGGGTGGTGAACACTTTTTCTTGTATATTATCTGGGATAAACATGGTAGAGATTGGAAGCGATTCGAGTGCACTCGCAAATCAAGCGACCAAACATTTCCCCACTCATAAGAAACACCGAAATTTATGTTCTATATATAGCAACTTTGTTCGATGCGATTTTTTTTTCAGCCTCGATTCCTCCAAGATATTATGGAAAAAAAATATGAAAGATAAATATGGATTTCGGGATAAATCGGCCATTTGTTTACATCTTCGGATCATCGCAACGACATTAAACAGTAAATAAAGGTATTTTATACTATCATTATGATATAAAAGCATATAAGAACCTATAGTCAAATATAAAGACCTAATAATTTCATTTTCTGATCGTTGTTGCTCCTCGATACTTAAAATCTGATAATCTACTTGATTATCGCCCATACACTTTTAAACCTATCTTATAATAATAATGGTTTATTTCATTTCCACGTACATTTACAATTATGCAATTTTTGTACAGTGTGTAACATAAGCCATAGACCGATAGACAATTCTATGGAAAAATGACTCGGTCTATGCGATCCCAAATTCGTATAGACCGGTGTCTATGCGATATTTAGGCCCAACCCAAAAAGGTTGGGGGCCTATAGGTTTGGGGTGTCCGTCCTTCCGTTCGTCTGTCCGTCATACTTTTTTGTACGGGCTAGAACTTTTGAACGGAATGTCATGGAGACTTGGTTATAGGCTCAAATGAAAGGTCTTGGTCCGTAGATGTGCCTTTTGGCCATTTCGGTCAAAAACACCCGACCGGAAGTTGTCAAATTGACCAAAATGGCCAAAAATAGTGTTTTTAAAAGACTTGAGCTTGTAAGGCTAGAACTTTTGAACGGAAGGTTATAGAGACTTGGTTATAGGCTCAAATGAAAGGTCTTGGTCCGTAGATGTGCCTTTTGACCATTTCTGTCAAAACGCCCGACCAGAAGTTGTAAAATTGGCCAAAATGGCCAAAAATAGTGTTTTTTAAGACTTGAGCTTGTAAGGCTAGAACTTTTGAACGGAAGGTCATAGAGACTTGGTTATAAGCTCATATAAAAGGTCTTGGTCCGTAGATGTGCCTTTTGACCATTTCGGTCAAAAACACCCGACCTGAAGTTGTCAAATTGGCCAAAAATATCGGTTTTCATAGAAAATATATTTAAAATCTACATAAAAAACCATACCCCTTCGAGTTTGGGGGCGGTTGGTGCCTGCTCATGTTTCACAAATACTTCCTTGTTTGTCCTTTTTTCGATTTTTAGCCCCCAGCCAACCAATTTGGCTGAGGGCTATTGCTATCCCCCTTTCCGTCCGTCTGTCCTTCCGTCCGTCTGTTAACATTTGAGGTGCAGTAGTTTGTCCGCGGCATTTTGTATGAAGCCTTTGTCCTAGGGTTCTGAAACCACACACATTGAAAGAATATATATTGCAGATGTGCAACGTCAAGATTTCAGTTTGATTGATCAAATATTGTCGAAATCACGGGGGTTTGAACTTAGACAAATTTGAGATATTTTGGGATATTTATGCAACACTTTGTCCGCGGCATTTTGGTAGGAAGTCTATGTCCTAGGGTTCTGGAACTTCATACAGTGAATGAATATATATTGCAGATGTGCAACATCGAGGTTTCATTTTGATCGACCACAAAATGTCGAAATAACATGGTACGGAACTTAGACGAATTTGAGATATATTGGGACATTTGTACAGCAAAGAAAGAGTACGCGCACATTGTGACGTTGGGAGTTCTACGTTGTGTGGACGAATATGTTAGGGCAACGGTGTGAAAAAGACGTTGTGAGAAAGATGTTGTGAGAAAGACGTTGTAAGAAAGTCGTTGTGAGAAAGATATTTCTTTTGGCCTGCATTATTTTATTGACAAATATTCGTGTCAAAGAATGTTTTGCCTAGGCTGGGGGCTTTGCATCTATGATGCCTATGTTTTTCTCGTTTTATTTGTCATAATGTTGTTTTTTGGTAAGTCAACATAATCATATGCAGTCAACATATATCATATAGTTTAACGTAGGTTGCGCCCAGATTTTAGGCCCCAACCCCAAAGTTTGGGGCCTAAAGTGTTGGGATGTCCGTTCGTCCGTCTAGCCGTCTTCCGTCTGTCATCGCTTTCTTGTACGGACATAGAGACTTGATGATAAGCTCAAGTGAAAGGTCTCGATTCGTAGATGTACCTTTTGACAGTTTCGGCCAGATTCATACATTTTTATTTTTTACCACCGGAAGTTTGCCGAATTTGACCAAAATGTCCAAAACAGCGTTTTTTATATAGATTAGATATAGGTTCAGGGTGCGACACAGGTTTTGCTCAGCTGATAGACATCGGTCTATTAGATTCTGATTTTCAATAGACCGAAGAAGATCTTAATAGACCGGAAATTAACGATTATTATTTAAATATATAGGAGAGGATTTTACCATTAAATTCGTACATAGTTCAAATTCACACGTTTGATGCTAGGCAAAGGTGTACTTTACCAACGTCATGAAAAGTAACACTAGCGTGGGCAAAATGACATAAGCCATTGATATTCAACATGAAAATTACATGTTAGCGCAGTCTTTTAACCTTAAGAAAATAAATGCATTTTGTACAATATTATTTCCATAAAATTGTCATTCGCTATAGTGCCAGTGTCGTCTTAAATGACACTCGTCTGGACAAAAAAGACGGACGCTTTAGGTAAACCCCTGCTTAAGTATGAGTCAGTGGTCTGTGTGTGAAATTCAAAGTAAAATTCGAGTACTGACGATCGGATCTAGCAGTGGTTTGAAATAAGTGTGTTTTGCCATGCACATACATCTATGTTCAATGTATATTGCTTCTTAGATTGAACCATCTTCACATTGCATTGAAAATAAAACAGATAAAAAGAAAAAGAGTAAATGCAATCCTTAAAGTTAAGAGGGGTTTGGAAATATTCCTAATAGACACCGGTCTATTGGATTTCAAAATCTAATAGACCGAGCCAATTTTTAATAGAATTGTCTATCGGTCTATCACTTATGTCGCACACTGTAGGCAGGGTTCGTCCAAGGGAGGCTCGGCGACGCGTTTAAAACGCGCACCCTCTATTTTGATGCGTTTTTTGTCCGCAGAGCGCGTTTTATGTGGTACAGTTTTAAATTCACACTTCACTGAAAAAACACCATTTAAAAAATATATACTCTATTTTATAGACCACGGAAATAATCCATCTACGAAATTGCATTAAATGTTTTCAAAAATCTTCCAGTATCTTGTATTATTGAGTCACTAAAAGACTTGATTGAATAAGACGAGATATAAGGGCTCTCTACTTTAGGTTTTCGGGGTGTATTTGGCACTCAACGTGTTCGCGCCCTCGGGCACAATGCATTCATAAAACTGCACCAATAGGAACCAGTGCGCCAATGTGTATGTCAGGTGTAAATAAC
>LQRL01149754.1:23180-34602 GCA_001703475.1 Hydroides elegans | reverse complement strand
CCTCCCCCCCCCCCCCTCCTCCAAAAAAACAAAAAAAAAAAACAACACGTATCGTCTTCCCTGTTGACACAATGACAGATGTGTCAACGCTAGACCGTGGCATGCGCCTCCAATCTCGTGGCCCTGAAGAAAAAAAAGTATTTTCTTTCTTTTTCTCGATTTTTCTTTTCCATAATAAATTACGGGGGCTAACTATATACATGAAGCTACGACAGCTCAATGATTTCACCTGCCTTTCACTTTTTGCATTCACTCATTTAAGTTTTTTTCATCCGTACATTTCACGCGATTTGTTATGAAACTTAAAAAAAATGTTAATCTGTATATGTTTTTCGAGCATAAGTTTCGGGGCCTCTTTTATGACAATCCATACTAAAATGCAAATCGGGTTTAATGACGATTAATACCAGTTGGTATCAATTAGCCTAGCCCTTCCATATGATCCACCGTATAATTTATTACCCACTCACCCGCAATTACCGAAACAAGAAGTAATATTTCATTAAATTATTGAAAAGGTTTATTAAAAAAAATATAGCGTACTCCTACAGGCTTTGTAAATTCAATTTACTTTCAGTAATTCGATACTGAAAATTAGTTATGCAAATACGGGGCGAAACATATTTCAAATTGTATGTGTTAAAACAAGATAACTGTAAACTAATTATTTACTTTTGAATAAATAATTATTTATTTTTTTGGCACCACTTTATGTCTTTCATAATGCAATATATCAAAATTAAAAGCCTTTTATCTGTAATAGATTTCCGTATCGAATTAACAATTAATGTCTAGTCCTTATCATTGTTACGCCAGCCAATTCTTTGCTCTTCATTCTTATTCACCGTAACATAAAACTAGTTCTACATAGAATCTTTATACGTTTTTGTAGATATGCGATGTTTAAATATTAATTTTAATTACTTGAATCATTTGCAATATTAATTTGTCATGGTTCATCGTAGTTAAGCTTCACAAACTCGATTGATTGACTAACATTAATTAATCTCTACAGACTGATTACCATAGATACTTGTCTATTACGTATTTCATTTCAAATTGTGCAGATGCGCAGGTTTATCCAGTTTTGAAAACTCTTTTCAACATATTTTCTCGCACAAATAGTGCTCCATCTTTGGCCTCTTCTCAATCTTTTGAGATATTTTTTTTAGAGAGACATACATTCTACGGGATCAGATTTATATTGATAAATATTTGTGTCCCAATTCATCAATAGTCCTTCACAATTTAAGCGCCACCGGCGTATAAATTTTGACATAACCTATTTTCTTAACAACTTTTGACTTCAATAGGATATTTTTCTCTTGATTTGCATTTCTTTAGATTCGCAGAAGTTTTTATTGATGAATTTGATATCGGGCTTCATTGTGACAATAAGACTTAAATACTATACTAATTGACAGAGTATTTGCGTGGAAAACGTTCTATATAAAGAATTCTGCTTCATTAGCTAGAAATGCCAGGGCAAAAAGTGAAATCTAGGTTATAAAATGTGGTCAGTACAAAAGCATTTGCAAACTTATGGAAAGACATATCGTGTAAGACATATCATGTAACCTTCCTTGGATAGTTGCTAATTTGTCTTTTGTTTATGAATTAAAATCGATTTTGTTATGGGAATAAACGATTTGTATAGGTAAGTTAACCAGTATATGTGACACAGTTACGTTAGGATTTCAGACTGTTTTGTTTATTCGCACGTTTAAATTGTTTGCGCATAAAAAATAGTAGTATCTCTAGATAGTAATGTACGGGCACGGGTTTCAATGCATCGATAACGATGCTTCAAAATTGTTTTATTTCAATTTTTGCATTTGCCAAGAATCTCACAAATTTCGTTTCACAAGCGGTCATGTACATGTCATTCTGTTTAATGAATACAATCTTTAAGCGTATATAAGAATGGGTTTGCAGGAAATTTACTTGTCTTTGTTTTGCTTAGTCAATTATTTAGATGGCTAAATTATAAATATATATGTAATAACCAATTACGTGTACATAACAATTCCATTTTTTACCGTAATGATTTCTATCTTTCCCTCTTGTTACAGCCACCAGACGCAGACGAGCCAGTGGGTGCCTCCAAAGGAGAATTGGCAGAACAGTGATGACTCGGGGCTGCCGTATGCTTGGGAGAATGGCAAGGACAAGAAAGACAAGAATTATTTCATCAAGTAAGTTAGGGTGTCGATAGACATTGGCGGAGGTGTCGTTTTAGGCGTTCGGGAATGGTTGAAAAAAAAAGAGCTAAATTTGATAGTCCGTGAATCATTTACTAGAGCTTGAACATCTTATATTCCTGTAATATAAAAATACATATGTAGGATATCTGTTGTGCTGCATATAATGGGAAAAGAGCGCACAAGGTATACCAATAGCTCATATGTGACTTTTGACCAATTATGAGGATATCAGATTCGAAAAAGATTACCCTATCATTCTTACATAATCATAAGTTAACATAATTTATAAATAAATTTTTCACATTTTTTTTTTACACAGCCATGCCTCCGAGTCCACCCAACGCGACCCTCCTCCCCCTATCCCATCTGAACGCGAACCAGATGAAACCAAAGAAAACCGCAAAACAGAAGAAGAACCTCCGCCGATGCCGCGCAATGTCGAGTTGGAGCGACACGAAAGCATGGGATTCGGGTTCGTGGCCGGAAGTGAAAAACCCGTCGTGGTACGATTCGTTACGGATGGTGAGTGTATTTCTTTTAACTTGTAGAACGGTGATCTATTTGACCAACCTACCCTTTAAAATAATGGTGGGCTGGTTGAAATTTCAATACAAATCCAAGTTTACAAGGAAATGACAAAAAATCATCATCATTTGGTGTTTGATAGGTCGATTTCGAATCGAGAAAAAATGATCAAAGTTCTTTAGAAACACATAAAAGGACAATTAATCACCGAACTTACCATGTTTGAGGCTAGCTTTTCTTGGGCACTGGATCAGAGACCAGTAGTAATAATAGTTTTTGTCCAACAGAAATAAACTTTATATGGCATCGAGGTTCCGTTGTATTCATTTGTTGTGAATACATTATTTTGCTTGAGTAAATGTTTTGGTTGTTCGCTTTTAGAGGAATGAAGTTTGTTAGATAAGAGTCCAATTAATTTTGTTACCGGTCCAAAAGCGATCGTTGATGTTTATACTTAAGATAGATTCGTATATAAATCATATATATGCCTTCAGGACATTCTGTTGTATCCTACTTAGGTTTCAAATAACAAGAATTCAATTTTCTAAGTAGGATATTTATCACTGCCGAAAGGTGTTAATAAACTATACAAAACTTGATACAATATATCCTTTATCTGATCTAGATCAACGTTACGTTACAGTTCATAATCGAGCAATTTCTTCATTGACAATTCTTAAGAAAGTGATCTCAAATAACACTACAGTTGATGGTAGAATGGCGGATCTGGAATTCGCGGGAATCTATAATTCGCGGACACGTGTTTTTTTGCGAATTACTTGAGACTGTGATCGTGGTTTGACTTAAGTGTGATAGAAAACTGGTTTCTCAATGTTTTCCTATATATTAGTTGTTTCTTAATATGAATAATTCTCGAGAAACACGTATCCGCGAATTATAGATTCCCGCGAATTCCAGATCCGCCATTCTATATAAATTGGTTAAGGGGTTTGTTTGTCTGGTCAAAAACAGTAGTCAGCTCAATTATATTGTCAACGAGTGTACAATTTATATCAAGAGAAGGTGTTAAAAGTGAGAGCAATTTTCGCTTTGGGTTTTTGTCGGGTTGTTAAAAGGAAAGGTAATTTTCGAGAATACGATACGGCGATGGGGTTCGCCTACTTAGTCTGTAGAGAAATTTGTAAAAAAAATATCACTCGAAATATCGAGTGTAAAGCACACGTATACACAGTGAAGTGCTCTTACGGCAAACAGAAATCATTATTTATATATTGATTTTAGAATAATTATTGAAATATGATATCTAGAGCTATATAGATAAAAAGTTATCCAGATAAATATCGCCGGATAGCTTTGCCAGATACCGACATACTTGAACCTAAATTTTATTGCGTTTTTTTACCCATAGAATTATACATTATCAATCTCTTGAGGATTTAAAGAGTTCAATGAGAATGAGAAATTACCTGAAATGTCTTGAAGTTATGCAATGATAATATTTCGAAGTTGTTTGCATATTCAATTTACCACACGCCAAGTTATAGTAAATTTATTATTCGGTTCTGCTAATAAAAAGTAAGATCTCTGGCCTCGAACCCGAAGTTTATCTATGTATTCTTTATTACAGATATGTAGATTAATGTGATGGCTTAGCCCCATTCTTTTGTCGTATAATTGAAAACTAATAATGCTCATAAAACAGTAGAATCTATGCCAAATTTTATCACATCGCAATATAGCAATATTATACTATGATTCGTATATAGAGCTATCCGCCCAAAACTTTTACGACCTAAAGTGCTCCGGACAACTAGACTAAACCTTTTGGTCCATGAGGTGTATACTCTATGACTGGAAACT
This sequence comes from Hydroides elegans, assembly GCA_001703475.1. NCBI lineage: Eukaryota > Metazoa > Annelida > Polychaeta > Sabellida > Serpulidae > Hydroides > Hydroides elegans. The sequence goes on along the minus strand of LQRL01149754.1, from coordinate 30,052 downwards.
TTAGGACTGGAAACTCTTTGGCTGTTTTTTTTTTAGTCTGATGACTGGAGATGTTTTGTCTTGAATCTGTATCAATCGATTTCATCAATAAAATCCACAATTGAACACCATTAATACCTCTAAGTGACCAAACTCAGTGTGAGCTTATATCGCGTAGTTCACCCTATCTAGAAACTCTTTTTGAATAGACGAGTTCATCTAACATTTTTATAGCCTCTCTCCATTTTCTTCACATTGTCTGTGCCAGGGCCGACAGACACCTAGTCGATGTCTTTTTGCCGGTAATACCGTATATCTAGAATTCAAAAAATATATATCGCACCCAAATTTGTTTACTTTTCAGGCGGTCCGAGCGAGGGTCGACTGATGCCTGGCGACTGTCTCCTCAGTATTAACGGCGAGGACGTCGAGCAAGCTCCGCGAGAACACGTCATCGATCTCGTTAGGTGCGTGATTTCGTGCGAGAATTAGTGCATATATATTGTATAGGCTATATATAAAGAAAGATTTGCTTATTGATGGATTATAAATGTTTGATAATCTGAGGACGGTATTATGTAATTTCTACACGAGCAGCGAGAACACTTTTATTAAGATTCATGGAACAGTAAACTTAGCAATCAATGTTGTCTCTGTTTTCTGTTCATTAAAAATGTTTTAGGATGTAAATAAAATACTCAAGTGTGTACGTTTTCTTTATATTTCAAAATTAAAATGGTACCCTATATATTTAAGAAATGGTTATGTTTCAGGTCTTCTGATAAAACCATCAAACTCATCGTGTGCCAACCGCATTCATCAAATGTAAGTTTCTTACGGACCCACGTTTGCCTATGTACCTATAATTCCTTAACTAAATTCATCCATTAATAAATAAAAGTGTTGTTGAGGGTAAAACACTGATTATTGATAGTATTGGATGGTCCAATTTTATTTAAGCCTTAGTGAAAGTGAAACACTTCAATTTTTTACACTTCGCATTTGATAAAGATTTATACCAACCGTGACGCAATTAAAATCGAATTCATCATGAGAAGAAATAAAAAAATGTAAAGGCACATATCCACATTTTCAAATTAGATTTGACCTGTAAATATTATTCATTTTAAATACAAGTATAATTTAATTTCTTTTCAGGCTGGTCGCAAGTCGGCATTACTCACAGCTGCCAAACGAGCGCGGTTAAAAAAGAATCCGTCACGAGTGCGTTTTGCCGATGTGATCGTCCAAAACGGCAACCATGTCGTGTCTGTAAGTGTGCACTATATTTTTGAGGTATTTGTTCCAATGAATCTATTCTGTACAAAGCGCCTCCTAACTCTTGTTATCGGAATCGGGATGTGTAAGTTGAAATAAATCTGGAATTTGAGATTGCAATATTTCATGGCAATAGATAGACTGTTATCTGAAATCACATTACTCAAAATTTTCAACACATTTATTTAGAATATAATATCCATTTTTATAGTATAGAAAAACCGATGAAATAAATATGAATTAAGTATGGAAAGATGGGATCCCTTATCACACTGCTTTTCATTTTTATCACATGTAATTATTATATTATATACAAGTTTATACTATAGAAAAACCGATGAAATAATAATCAATTAAGTATTGAAAGATGGGATCCCTTATCATTTGTCTCTAACCCAGAAAAAGAAGCAGCTTTTATTCACGCGACCCGTTTTTTATCGTATATTTATAGCAAGATCGACGTGAAAACATGCAGTGTTACCATCTAAAACTCTAAAAGGTGCGATGCCATATGAAATATACCATTTCATGATATATGACAGGCTATTTTACATATTTACCACAGAGTCATCATACTAGTATCTAAATATCAAAAGCCACATTAAAATAGCTTGGGAATACAGGTAGCAACCAGAAGTCATGGAAACATAATATTAGCCATTTCGCGTCAATAAATGGATGGCATTGTTTACTAGGCATCGTATCTATGTCCGATAATGACCTTTGTGGTATGTCATTGACACAGATCATAATCCTATTTCATGGCTCTATATATGGTACCGTATTATATACATGTAGTACTCGGTCATAGTAGTCATATGAGCCAAGGGATTTAGCAATATGCTCACATGTGATATCTGCCCTACCAGAAACCGATTTGTCATGCGATGTATCATTCAAATTTTTATATTTCGGTTTGCTGTGTGTTCAAATAATTGAAAGAAATCATGCAAGAACCCGCAAAATCAGCTTTACACACTTATTTTGATTGATTTCTTATCGAAGCTATTAGAGTTTGGACTCAGAAATTTAAACAATATCAATGGTTTCGTACCGCAAGCGGTTTCATTTTGAAAGTATCCTATGTGATATTCTCAAAACCAACAATATGAGATTAAAAGGCTGTTACATTGACCCCTTCAACGGTACCTATTTTGACCCCAGTGCCACAAAAAAAGTTTTGTCAAAAGCGAGTTTCGTCAATATTTTGGGTCTTTCTCGATATTTTTCGGTGATTTTAGTCATCGATCATATGGGGTTGATATCTTGCTGTCGTTTGTGAGTTATTGTGGTTGAGTAATGAAGTAACACCATGCGAATTTTCGATGGTGAACTATGATTTTGAATCCCTGATCCAACCAATGAAGTCGGTTTGTTTGCAATACGATTACGTTACTGCTAAAACATTGTGTTTATTAAGAAGCAAAAGGGGAAAGGAGGGAGGGTATTCAAATGTTCGAACTTTTCATTCAATCAATGCGTAGGGTCTAGGTGGTTCCATCAAAAGTATACACGCAAAAAGATGATTACTTTTTCATTTTTCGTAAAGGCGCGTTCACACAAAAAATATCCTATTTTTTTGCGGAACAGAGGGGATAAATTGCTATGTTTTTATACGAATGTGGCTTTCGAAAATATCGGGTTTCGTGCTTTGTTTTACGAGCTTTTTCGTTTTCTTGAACGCGGCCTAAGAGTAAGAAGAACATGACAAAAAAAATGCATTATATAAAAACAAAATCCAATTACACGATCCTTGATTATTGGAATAAATAAATTTACATATTCTTTAATGAAATAGCAAAAATGCGAAATCACTTGATACGCTGACCCAGTTTATTTTCCGCGCACACAAATTAACATATAAACTGCAATACACACCAACATATAATGTTCGCAGCTAACTAACAGACTAACGGTCCCATGTTCACATGACATCGCTATGTCGATGAATTATCGCGAAAGGTCGTTTGTTAGTGTCGTCGACGCTAGAGGCCATTTGGTAAGAGCAGGGTAGTGCTCAAAATGAAATGAGGAATTCAATATAATAACTAGCAAAAAGAGCATATGAAAACAACGACTATAGTTTTGAACATTGTGTTTAAACCATAAGTATTGTTAATTATACCACGAGCTGTGTTAAAATCCATGTAAACTGTTATTATAACATGTGCAACGGTTTAAGTCTACGCTCAGTTCGTTGCATAAACAGTTTAAATTAGATAGTATTTGGCAAGAAGATGCATATTCAAACGGTTTATTAAATATTCGTCAATCATTTCTATAAAAATAAATATATTTGAATATATATTTGAAGGGCCGAAATTCCTTTTGGGCATTGACTGATGGACATTTTGGCAAAGCTTGTAAACCTTTTGACATAAATAACGCACATTATTTAAATGATTGAATCCGTTTTAATTGAACAAAAGTTCACAGCAATAGACTAATTTTACCACTGTTTGAAATCCTAGGGTGTAGAGCAAGGGGGTTGAGGGTGACTTGTAACAAAAAAGGTGTTTGCGTATATTTTTTTCCACAGTATGTTAGTATATTAATGTGAAACCTTGAACTATAAAATCACTGCAATTATACATTCCTTTGTGACATCCACCGGGCAATTCGAGAAAACTAGGACACACGTCGTATATTGGGCCCATATACTGCGAGGGCTAATAATTGAATTTGTGATCAAATAACACAAAGAGATATGCTATTAAGGGCTCTGCGAAAGGAATGGTCGCCACATATGGTAGCTAGCATACTAGAAATACATTTGATACATATATGCGCTATATGGGCAATATTGAGTGAACTGAAACAGTTTGTGCAAACCAGTGTAATATCAAAAACATATGTTTTTCAAAAACAAATTGTTTGAGCTTAATTTCTTATTGAGCAAACGAACGTTACATACTTGCATTGATATAAAAAAAAATGTGATATTGAGATAAACTAAATGGATATGATGGTTGTTTAGTATATATCCAAGTTTGTTGATAATGCAATACAAATATTACGATTCTTTTTGCACTTATCCTCTTGATTCGATAGTATTTATGGTATGCAGCATCAAGCATCGATGTATGTTCTGGTTGATGAATGAAAAAAAGAGGATAGGTTATTTCACGGCGATTGGTTTTTCAATAAAATTGGTCATGCGTAAACAAAAAGCTGGCTTACCTTTAATCGACAATTCAAAACACAAATATGCTGCAAAAAGCAAACTGCAATAAATTAAAATCATGACCAGGGACTATTTAATTAAAATGCATGAAACGTTAAGAGCTTCGAAGCTCATCGAAATCAAAGATCTGATAGATTTTGTGTTTTTAGATACATTTGTTATATGTTTATTAAAGGTGATAGCGCTATACAGTTTCTTATAAAAATAAATCAGAAATCATATTTAAGAAGGCATCTTAAAAAAAAAAACGTGAAACAATGCATATAATGATATCATACAAGAGAGACGTATCAAGCGCGAAATTTGCATAGAATCACAACTTCATTATAAAACACTTGCAAATGATATAACTTCGACAGGAAAATGGAAAGCTATAAGCAATTTTTGCATTTTGAATCCGAAGGATGATGACCACAAATGTAATCTAAATATAAGTTTGAATCTAGCGGTTCGGGTGATCTTATAGTATGTGAAGCTAGTTTCTAAACTTGAGTATTTGTGAATTCAAGTAGAGAAAAATCGCTTATGCCTTTTAGGTATCATGAGAGACTACAAAACGAAAAATAAATGAATAATCACAAAAAAGCTAAAACCAGACTTGTTTTATTTTTGTCTCTAAGCAAAGACAACAAAATAGTAATATTAGACAGTTACGTACAAAAAAAAATATCTGCTGATGGGAACTCAATATCTGGACTGGGAACTAAGATGGATATGCGATATCACGGATAATCATTTAAGAGTATTGTCTTGTGCTGTGGCGACACTATGGAATTAAGTCGGCTTGCTCGAGGAAGATCTAACGGCTAGTGGTTAATGACATAGATGCAATTACGGGAAGAGAGAGAGAGAGAGAGAGAGAGAGAGAGATAGATATGTTCTATATATGGAAATATTGTTGTTTATGTAATGGAGTCTATATGGAAATATTGTTGTTTATGTAATGGAGTCTATATAGATGAGGATAAGCTGTAAAAAGTATATAAAAATACTTTTTTTCGGGATAAAAGTGTTGATAGTCTGCCAAAATGTGGATGGTAAGAGCATTTTGTGATCAGATTGTTTTGAGACTATAAAAAAGTATTGGATTTAATCGATATTTCGGTATTTTCAACAAGATTTATGCATACAACAGAGCGCGTCCCTTCAATATGTAAAGCGAAATTCAGTTTAATTTTGTTGAGTTAACCGCCTCACTGAATTTAAAATTATAAACAATTATGAAAACATTTTTTCAAATACCTTCGTGAAAGACATATTCAATTTTTGTTTGAAAGTTCAAGTGCCTATTGTTAAGCCAATTTGAAATATTAAATGTGTTATTAAACTTGATTAATGTTCATGTTTTCGCAGCCGTCCAATGAGAGCTACATTCCGTTCATGCCCAACGTGCTTAAGGTCTTCCTGGAGAACGGGCAGACCAAGAGCTTCAAGTACGACAGCAGCACCTGCGTTCAAGTAAGTGGCAATTACTACGGTTTAAGATTAATGCTTGGTATTTTAAATAACTCGAAAAGACTTATTGAACCGTTTTTTATTCAATACAACAATCCGCTCTATGCAAGACCCCAACCTAAATGTTTTCATGTTACCGGTATTCATTGTTCGTTCTTTAAGTATAGGTTATTCGTTTTACGAGGGCGGTATGAGAATTACTAACTTGCGAGACGAAGTCGAGCAGGTGTAATTCGAAGATAGCCCGAGTTAAAACGAATAACCGGCTTATTTCCAGGTTTCTTTAGAAATTGAAGGGCCCTCTAATGAACTTTTATTTCATCCTGTCACATGTAATTGACTTATTTGATTAAGAATTCATTTCTACTTGAAAAATAAGCAAATCATAATCTCTTTAACAAATTAATCCATTGGTGTCAAGATTGGTTCAGGAGTAATCATTAATATGCTTTTCCTAGTCAGGACGGTCCGCTTCTAAGCAAGTTAGTTATTTATTTATTGACCCTAAGATTTCTAAAGAACCAGGGAATAATGTATCAAATTATAAATCGAAATTAAGTTGATCATGTAGCTATCATCACCATTAACGCAATTTCAACGCAACGAATGGTATCTACTCGGTGTCTTGTATCAATAAGTTCCTCTCAAAAGTGTTAAGTTTATGAACATGTAGTTGGGGATAAATGTGTATTTCTCAACCTTTAGGATGTGATAGACTCGCTGCAAGAGAAGCTCAACCTCGTGTGCATCGAGCACTTTGCGCTGGTTCTTCAGAACATGAAGCACCCGACGCATAACAAGATGACCTACCTGCAGAAAGACAATATACTCGCCCAGGTATGAAAAAGGGAGATGTAGGGAGGAGGGAGGTAATAAGTGGATTGAGGGGCGGGGGAAGTGGTTTGGAGAGATATGAAGCACCCGATTCATAACAAGATGACCTACCTGCAGAAACACAATATACTCGCCCAGGTAT
>LQRL01149754.1:11169-22974 GCA_001703475.1 Hydroides elegans | reverse complement strand
GGGGGGTTTGCGATTGAAGTGGGGGATGGAAGAGGTCAGGTCGCCAAGGTCAGTTTATTGAAATCTAAATTTATTTTCAACTCCTCGTATCGTCAAATATATATATTTAAGATTTATTTGCCCGTTGACGGATTAAACCGCATATAGAGTCTACGTAAACTATTTTTAACCTGTAAGTGATATGAGTCCTAAAATTGATAGATATTTCTGTTGTTGACGATGATTAGATTTATCCCTTGTTTCAGTGCTTAGAAAACCCAGGTATTTAAACCATTGACAGAAAATAGGAAAAAAGAACTAGTACGGAAAGAATCCTCTATGATTAAGTGAGAACCCATAGTTGAGAATATATTCTATCGTGCGTCTTTACTTATTTTGTATAGAAGTCTATTATGTGCGTAATGAAGACGTTCATTTCATGGAATGATAGTTATAACATTGATTCATTTGAAAATGGATCGATTTTGTACCGATAGATTGACATTGAAAAATGAAGTTGCACATTTACACATTATGTTGGAAATACATATATGTAGTCCCCTGATTCCAGTTTAATAGGTTGCTCTTAACTCTCATGTCAATTTAAGTCCCAAATGGACACTCCCATTGCATAAATATGACAAGTTAATGTTAGTTTGATTCTATGAGATCCCTTTTCCATGTAATTGAGAGGATTGGGGCAGACACGTTTTTATGTACTTTGCATGTCAAATGTAATTGGCAAAAACAGATTTCATGTAAATGATGGGAGAATATATGGTGTTCGATGACTCACTATGGTGTTATATGAGTTTATTGTTTTTATGTTAGAAGATAGCGGATAATTTTAATATTTTGTTGGTATTTTATTACTTAATGAATAGTGCTAAAACGTATGGTTCCGACCCCTAACGAAATCATGTCACACCATTTTCCATTGACTTTTCCTATCGTACAATGTATATAAATCACGGCTCGTCCTGGCTATTAAAGTCTTTAAATTACAATATTTTATATAATTTTGAGCCGTTATCTAAAAAAAGAAAAGTAATCCAAATGAAATAATTTACGTGTCTATTGATTAATGTATAGGCCTACCCAGATTTTTCTTCATTTTTCTCTAGGTCGCGGCGCGGCCTGGCTCACAGCACTTGAAATGCCTCTTTCGTCTTGCCTTCGTACCCCGCGATCTCTTCGACCTCCTCAAGAAGGATCCCGTCTCTTTCGAATACTTCTATACTCAAGTAAGTTGAAAGAAAATAATTCGTTATTAATATACAGTGCACTACGGATAATCTAAAGTGCTCGGCACCGGAAAATGTAGTTCAAATTATCCGAACTTCAAATTATCCGAATATAATATGGTATAAAATAATAAAAAAAAATGTGACCGAAGGAACAGTTCAAATTATACCGAAATTCAAATTATCCGTGGTCTACTGTACTTACAAAAATGTAGGTCCTAAAAATGATTTTAATGAACTCATCACACGTTTGTTTATAACGTTTTGAGGTAAAACGAGTTCAATAGTAGCTACACCTAGCTTTTTGCTTATCAATCAATCAGAATACACAAAAATAGATGAGATATGAATATATAATTTGATTTGCATTTGAATGATTGAATTTTGATAAGATCTAAAGAACAGTTTAAATGCATAAACATAAGTTTATAAATAGAATAATAAATGCGTTTTCGCCCCCCCAAGAAAAAAAGCCGAGATGTGAAGAATGTTTAACGGATAAAAACATTGAATTTCAAAGTAAAGAAAATTGGGTTATGTGTTTGAAGTAAGACCAACCAGGGTATAAAAGGACAACACCCAATTTGGGGCATAAATGAATTGGTTTGGTGTTGGCGGGTTAAAAAACATAAAACAATGTAGACTGATGAATGATTAGGAATCTTCAAAATCCTTTTAGGGTTGTTTAAGAAATGTATTTTATATGTATAAATTGTGGTTTAGTTGTAAGCGCTACCGCCAAATTCGTGATAGAAACAGGAATTGATCCCGACATGACTAGAACCTCACTGTAGATGTTTGTAAAAGACGACTCCTATTGTTTTCATACGGGTATATATCGAAACGATAAATCTCAAATCCAATTTATAGGACTACTAAAAGTATATTCATTTAAGTACATAATCTTTAAATGTTTATTGTTAATTTTTGCCGAACAGTGCACCAACGACGTCGTAGAAGGCCGTTTTGGGGCTGAGTTGAAATACGACTTAGCCCTGCGCTTAGCCGCCCTGCAAATTCAACAGCACTGCTTGTCACACAACACAACCAAGGTCTCGCTCAAAGTCATCGAGTAAGTCAAATAAAATGTCACGTGAAATATTATGTGTTTGTATTCGGGTGTTGCATAAACCGATTCAGCGTACAATACATAATCGTGTCAATTACAAAAATGCACATACCGGTATTGCTAACCTCAAGTCATTGAGTCAGTACCGCATCTAAATTCGTCGCCATGAAATTTAGTGATGAAACTATTTATTTGAAATAGTGGGGTAAAAAGGTTCGCATTATAAGAAGATTAAAACGAGTACCGGTTAGTTATTACATCTTCGTAAGCTAAAGATTCGTGTCGAATCAAATTGAATTCTCAGAAAGCAATTTTCTCAGAAACAAATTTAATTTTCTTACGTGTTATTTACCATAGATTTCTCACTCTCTTAAGGGTGAAGCATTGAAAAATTGAGGTTGTTAAACATGATAATAACTTTTAAAAGAAAACCTATTGTCTTTAGTTGTCATATTAATGCCATATACATAATATTCACGATTTACACATGTATTTGCAGGCGCGACACGGGCCTAGACAAATTCCTACCCGAGCATTTACTTGAATCAGTTCGAACAAAGGATCTACGCAAAATGTTGACGCATTTCATGAAATCAAATCAGAACCTGGCCCCACCGGGTCAAAAGCATCCTACGCTGACGCAAACGAAAATGTACTATTTAAGGGTGCTCAGTGAAATAAAGTCGTTCGGAGGCAAATGCTTTCTCGTCACCTTGGAGGTATGATTTACATGATTAATTAAATGTATAAATCCGTGCAAAGTTGTATCCATTGTTTTGTATTATAAGACGTCTTAATGTTAAGGTACTTGACAAAACATCAGAAATCAATCATATAATTGCTTAACGGATATATTTATACAAATCTTTATATACACTATACTTCTTTATATCATAGTTTTCGAGTTTTTTTTCCAACCAGTGCCATGTTTTGATCATATCGTGTTGTGATTATGTATACCCATGAACTTTTCAGAGAGCGTGACATGGTATCATCCAAACAAATTTGTAATTACTAATAACGTCGAATTAGCACGGTTGATTAGATAAGCACATTTTATATGTGGGACGTACCAAATATCATAACAGATATTAGAGAGTTTGATTGAATTGTTTCAATTCGATAAAAGTATGATTGGAGTTTGGGGATAACACTTAAGAGCAACCACCATGAACATTGCGTAAATAATAAAATCATGTAAATCATCCATTATAAGGTGGATTACCAAAAGTGTGATCCCGAAATTACATTTTAGCCCTACCCCTCTATTTATTTAAACATATTTTGTTGTTCTGTTTCAGGAGAAGAAAGCAGAAGGCATGGTGCTAGTTGGTCCCAAGCAGGGCTTGTCGCTTCTAACAGACTACAAATCTAGCGTCGTAGGTTTATGATACATTTTTTTTAACCAATGCTTTTATTTCCGTTATAGAATTATTTTCAGGCATAAGAAATGTGAATGTGTGAGGTTTGATGCCAATAAGTTGGATTTGATTTTCCAATTTATTTAAGAGATATTTGAATTATAATTGAAAAATAAAAACAATCAGTTTTACACAAATGAAGAATTATAGCAATATAAGTTTTGTATTTATCGAATCCATTTTAATAATTTTCAAAACTTTAATTTGTTATGTTTTTGAATAAACCATATCATTTCTCAGCATTTTCTTTTACTCAAATGCTTTATTATTTAATTTATTTATTTCGATATTCTGTTTTAATAGTTGATTCCGCTGGCGGATTTTGAAGACATGGAAAGTGTGTCTGTGAAGAAAAGTGAACGGGACACCATGAGAACCGTAGTTGTACATCTGAAGGAACCTGCCAAAAAGATACATGTAAGTTTGAAATCGAGGTTCAAAGTATATGTTTAACTTTTTAATTTAATAAAACAATGTGCAACCAGGATAATAAAATGTGTAACAAAATCGGAAAGTACTAAATTACATATGGAATTTAACATGCATGAACCAGCTCTATGATATATTTTAGTTCTGTACAAAGGTTGCAAATGGACAAGATAGAATTGACATCACAATTAAAATTATTGGTGAATGCGATATTTTCCTTCCCCTAAGCATCCCAAACATAGATCAATAATATTTAACAAAAAAAATATTGATTTATTAAATCCATTATCGACAAAGCATCATCTGCTTCCAGAAAATCAGCTTCACCATGGCAACCAAAGACTTGAGGATTTCTTTGAAATTATAGTATTGTCGCTTTTTGTATCGACCGTTTTCACTATTTTTTTTTTCAGAAAATCAGCCTCACCATGGTAACTGAGGACGTAAGCGACTTCGTGGCCTTGATGGAAGGATACTTCCGCACGCTAGTTAGCGACACGGGCTCGTTGCTAGGGGATAGCGGTGACATGGCAACGCAGGATCCAGGTTGGTATATGAATATTTCATAAATTATAGAACAAATAAACATGGCAATTGGTTCCGTATACAATTTTCTTGGTTTGTATCAAACAGTTAAATCGCATTATTTGAATCTTATTCGTTATTTAAGAGTTTAGTTTCGGCTAGTTTGATTTAGGTTGTGACATATTTGGCTTATATAGATTTTATAGTTAATTATAAAAAAGAGTACGATATGTTGTGTTAGAAGACGGTGCGGGTGTGCAAATTATATTCATATGAAACACCTCGATTTATTATTACGTGACATCTCGATAAACTTATCTAGCAGTACTTTTCTAGCGAATGATGTACCTTCATAAAAAAATATTTGAGTGCATTATGAAACCATGAGACTGACGACTACCTGTTATGGTTTCTTTACATTAAAATATACATGAACGAATTACTTTACACGTGTACAAGGGACAATGTTGCAGTAACGTGCAAGGATGGTTAGAAATAAACTATTTTAGCGATTTAAGATAAAGTAAAACTTGGATTCTAAAAAAAGGTAAAGGAGTGATAGGATATTTGAGAATATGGAATGTATGTTTTTAGCGTCCAAAAAAAAGAAGAACTACCATTTATTACTTATGCTAATCAGTCGCTTCCTTGTCATCATACATAGCAATGAAAGTGATGAAAAACGTCTTTGTTCTCAAGAAGACCTCAACGAAGAAAAAAAACCCAAGAGCTTCTAGTGTCGACGATGTTATTATGAGGGCACGTAAATAAAGTTAATGAGATATTTCTCTTTGTCTTGCTTTGCATATATTGCCTTTTATAGAAAATATTTTGGAACCTTTACAGAAAGTCGACGTCTGATTTAAGAGTCGATTTATTATTATTTTTGTTTGCCCAAATTGATTTTTCTTTGGGATAGATTCTTATCTAATCACCGTTTGGATCGTAGAAGCCTTCTTTCTCATAGAGTGTTTGAATCATTTTGCTTAAAAACAAATTTAAAAACTCATATTTCTCGAATGCTCTGCGTAAATGAAACGAACGAAAGACGCCTTTGGGTGCGCGTGCCAGAACCCTTTGGACTCTCCGAACACATTGAGCATGTCAAATTGCGCTCTGCTTTTATTCAAAATAGGTAATGAGAAAGGGATAGGAGTTGGTAATACAGAATGGTCCTCCCTTGCTTAACCAGATTAATAATGATCTATGGCTCAACTGAGTCACTTAATGGATAGCAAGGAGAATGTGATGAATAGGGAAGGGGGGTGTCCTCATCCCCTCCAAATTGATGGTGCGCTTTCGGTGCTTTTATAGGGGACTGTGTTGATTGTGTGTGTTAATTTCCGCTGGGCAATTAAAAGCAATATTGTGGACTTCGGAAATCCATGAAGTTCAGCGGCAGAAAATAAAGTAAATTTTGTTTCAGTCGATTTACAGTCTCCCTGTATAAAACGTATACAATGATGCATGGAAAACGTACAATGGTTCGATGCCTGCAGAACTACTTGTTAGCTTTTGCCTGAAGTATTTTGTTCGATCACAGGGTTGACCACAAGTAAATGTGAATAAATATCGGAAATCAAGTCTCCTGAAAAGCTGGCTCATTTATTCACCAAGCAGCGGCTATTTCCCTCATTATTTGCATGATTATTGTACTTTGGATGCCGTATCAAACGCGCCAACAAACGAAAACTATTCCTTAACTTATCAAATTTAATCCTATATAAACCTAAATATGTTTTTCCAAAATGCCACAGGTCATATTACGACTTCAGAAATAACTGTAATTTATTCAATGTATTTGTCACTTTAATGTAAGTTGATAATATAAGATACTTCGAGAGGGAGCTTGTGGATATTTGGAAAAGCAAGAATGAGAGCCAATAAAATGACAAAGAAGGCAAAACTTTAGTTATAGGACCATCGAGGTTATTTGTCAGCGAATGAAAGAAGATAGAATTATGTCTAACGAATTTCAAAACACAAACAATAAACAAATATAGGCATATATAGGCGGTCATTTCCCAAACATATCCAAATCAGGCCAATGAACATGCACTGTTTTGCGAGCATCCCATATAAGGCATGCATTATGCTGTTTGACCAGGTATGCAGAGCTATTGAACGGCATCATTTCTGTGCATAAGAGATATCGGCTGAATAAAATGCATTTTGTTTATTTGCTGTTGATAAAAATTTAAAAAAAAATTAAAAAAGACATTGACAGGTGTGGCAAAAATCGCCAAAAAATACAGCGTTTTTAGATTTTAAATAGACCAAAGAACAAAAAAGTTATTTCAGATATAAGTGGGTTGTTAAGCAATTTTATATCGTTTAGTTTAGTTCCACTGGCATCCCCGCTTTGACACCAGACAGATGCAAGGTTTCATGAATGACCCACCCCTTCCCCTCAAGCACTCTCGAAATCCCGTTCTCACCGTTCCCCGTAATTATTATCATTAAACTATTGCCTTTATCGCCATCCTAAAATATACCGGGTCGGAAAATAATCCTCAATTTTATGGGCATGGTTACCGGTAATTCGGGAAAATAATGACATAGGAAAATGCTTCTTTTACAATAGGCATTTGGTTGTTAGCTGTGAATGGTTTGCGTTCATCGATCATGGTTAATCACTTGGTTGGTAGTGATTCTTCTTTATTTTTGTAGCTTGTTATACCACATAGAGTCCATAGAAAAAAAAATGACTGCCCAATGTTCAGTCCAAATACAACTTCAACCAACTCCCATTGCCCGATGTTCCTATTTTTATCTTCGATCGTGCCCATGTTTCATTCTTCATTATTCACAACGCGTCTCTGCACGCGTCCAAGGCTTCCGGATAAAATAAGATAAAACCGGTGTGGTTTTGGCTTATAGCTGATATTTACTAGATATGATAGAAATAAATAAAAATAACAAGTTTATGGATATAATGAACATAAACGGGGCCGTCCTCAATATAGAATTCAACCAATTGCCCCAACCCCTCTCCCCCGATTTCGTTATGACCAATTATAACCATTATAACCATTATAATGCTGATCTTTATTTCATGTTCGCCATTCATTCGAGCCCCCACATGCGTCCTTTTTGTTGCTTCAGTAATGTTACTGAAAGCATAATACTCCCAGAGGGAACTCATGGACACTTGTGCTACAACTTCTCAAATTGAAAATTGCAACTTGCAGCTCATATTGTGACAAAGGAAAGTGCCATTTTCCCGATGTGTTATGCCCGATGCGCCACAGTGTTACTCAGTCAGTGTGTAAAAGGGGTGGGGGATCGCTACAGTCATATTTTGCGGGTTAAGATGTCCATGGGAGATTGTACGTCGCCAAAGCAGTGACAATAAACCTTTCATTTTGCCAACAACATTTTTCGATCTCTTGGACGATGTTATTTTCATTTCTATAATGTCAAACATAGATTTGTCACAACGATGTTACTTGAGATTGGAAACATACAGTTCCATCAAATCTAGAGGGATGTTTCTAAACAAGGACACTTTCTTGCTGCAAATGAAGTATATGTTCGTCTGTTGAAAGCGCTATCTGTCGTTTACAGCTATCTGGCGAGAAAGAGTCAGGGGAAGGATTGAGGAAAAATAAAGTCGACATGTTTGACTCTTTCGCAACATTTTCAAATTGCCGCTAGATATTTGACATACATTTGTATCTCCCGTCATCGAATCTAATTTGCGATAGTTTCGGTCAGGCCTAAAAGTCCCATTGTCGCATTCCATTTCTCGAAATCGCAGCCATTCGAACAATCCATCCAGACTAAGCAGCAATTACAACCGGCGCTACTAACATATATGGGCAATAATACTGCTACTTCAAGATGCACCAACAACAAATTTTCATCCATCCCCTGAGCCCTTTCGAATCATAATCCACTATGTTTACTATGGGGGCTGAGTACTGGCACCCCAGCCCCAGGGGCAATAGGACGGGCAGTTATGGTAATGGTCTATGAGCAAAGAATGCTCAGAAAAAAAAAATAGGGATTGTTGGATGGAATAAATATATCAGATTGTCGGGAGTTGTGTGGTCAGTTTTGGTTTGGATTGTTGTTTTTTAATGTGTATGTTAAAGCAAAACGTATCCCACTCTTGTTTACTGTGGGGACTGAGTCCCATTTCAACATCCCCGTCCCCAACCTCAAGACTCACCCTTTCCCCAACCACACACGATCACAAAGGCGCCTTTATGGGGTGTTGGAAATAGGGGTGAAAATGCAAGTTCCATTGTGGGGGTGGGGACGTGGTCTTGGGTAATAGAGCACTGGGCGTGAGATAGAATAGAGTCATCACCATCAGTCCGCACACGCGTCATTGGTGAGAATGCAAAATAGTTGCAATGAAAATAGTATTGAACGCGAACGAACCCTTCCTCTGTAATCGGGAATGGGGGTTGACAAAAAGACAACGGAAATATGGATTGGATTCAATATACAAAGTTTGTGAGGCTTTCGTCTTTATGAGGACGTTTATAGTAACATTATTTGTTGAAATGCGAAAAATGGCCAAGGATTGTCCACATATCATTGAATGATCGACTGAAAAGTATAGGATTTCTTAGATTAACACAAAAGCATCTCCAAGTCAGCACATTATTTTGAACCAATATTAATACATTGTATATACATGAAAGATGTTTTTCCATTTTCATCTGCCAAAAATTACAAAAAGTTGTCTATTTTCCACCCTCTTATGGGTTAAAAAAATTATAAAATGAGATCATAACATATAAATAACAATATATGAACGCTTTCACATAGATGAATCGGGTGCAGTTAGGTCCATTCCATTTCGTAAATAGTGCAACCGCAACCCCATCTTTTTTCCTGCAACTAATAGTGACTGGATTCCGTGTGCGTTTTGACATTTTAGATATGATTGGAAAGACAAATAATAAAATCAGTGGATTATTGAAAAAAGACAAAATTAGGTCCATTATTTTCTTCATAGATGATTTTACCCGTATATGCGATGAAGGATAAACTGAATACATGTATGCAGTATTGGGGTATCGAATTCTGCATAATATAGAGATAGAGCTTACGGAAAATTGCTTTGACATTATTCTCTGACAAAAGTGTATTGTATTTTGGTCCCTTTTCACGTGGCAATATTTTGTTAATCTTGACATTTTCGGATGATATTGTTCATATAAATGAATATTATTTATGGATATTTCATAAAACTGTTGGATGTTTTGGTCAACTTGGCATTTTTCGTAGCGCTGATGTTCAATGAAATATTAACAAAGAAAAAGTAATAAAGTTTTTTTCATTATTCATGGGATGTGATGGATGCAAAGAAACAATTTTAGTATTGGCTGTGTCAATCTGAAAGTTATTGCAATCGATAAAGGTCGAAAAAAGTGATATGAAACGGAGTGCATCCTATTATGGATAAACGTGCACCAGTATTTGGATAAAAATAGCGAATACTGGCCATAGTTTGTAAAAGTTTGACGGTTGCTAGGGATTATGGAGCTAAAAGGTTAAAGAGAACAGTGCGTCTTCAGGGTGTGAGTCTTGTACAGATATTAGAACTATAAGAATTCTAGGTTGAACTGTATGTATAGCTACAATTAGTTATTTTTGATTTAATGATCAGTCACATAGATGAGCTCAAAAACAATTTTTATGGCGATTGAAGTTTCGAGAATTTTAACATGTAGATCAAGATTTTTTGTCTGTTTCATGTTATACACTTCAGACATCGTAATTCGTCATATTTCGATCATTCAGACATATCTACCCTATATGCATGATTATGTATTCTATTTGAAAAAAAATAGACATTCATTGCATCACGAATTTCAATTACAACAATCCTGTTTAGTTGTTGTAAATGTCTGCGAATAAAAAGTTGCATGCACTCAGTTGTAGTTTCAACATAAACAAAAATGCTTACCACCAAAAAACAATGTAGTCATATTTCCCCATTTTGACAGTTCCCTCACACACACAACCTTAATTAAAATAAGGAACAAAAATACACTTAGCTTTCTAACTTTGCACTGGTAGATTTGTCTAATGTCGTTTACCAAATATATAAATTCCCATTTTCTCTTATTTCAGTTCCCCCTTACAACGGAGTGCACGAGGTGACCCCAGCTAGCTGGAGTTATCCGAAAACCGAAAAAGATCACGGGGACGAAGGAGAAACACGTTCGGCTGACTTCAGTATTGGACCACCGCCTTACCATCAGGTCAAGGGGTTGTCACCAAAAGCGGTAAATGAATAATAGTGTTCGATAATTCTATTATTCCATTTCTAGTCGAAATAACGAGCGACCACGCAATTGCATCGAAAAGTGAAGGTTTAAAACAAGAAACGCGAGTTATATGTATATCATTTTATAAAACTATATACTCAATTTATAACATTAATATAACAACGTACAAGTATGAATATTGACAATTATCATTCGAGAGCTCGAACGAAGGGGAACCCATAATTTTCTCCTTGATGTTTGCTAATACATGTATGATACACATCTAGAAACATTCCTATGTCGATTCTGATCAAATCCAATTTTCATTTTAGTCAAAACAAATCGCAGTCGAAACATCCAACAGCAACGAAATCGCCGCATCGGAAGAAAGCGCTGCAGCCGAAACAACGGAAGAAAGCGCCAACGAACAATCAGCTGACTCACCACGAAGCGAAACCGAAAACGAGGACGCTTCAGAAAGCGATGACCAGAGTGACCAATTAGAAGCCTATCGCAAACAACTCCTCGAATCTTCCATAGCCGATGATAGTGCCAATACGGATACTGAAAATAACACAGATCTAGAAACAACCGATTCAGAAAAGGTCACGGATGAATTAACCGATTCAGACGCTGCACTACCTTCACCTTTATACAAAACACCTCCGCTCCATGGTGACGGTTCCACTACTTTCGATACGGACTCACTCGAAGCCGCGGAATCATCACAGCGTTTCGAATTCTTAGATTCGACCTTGAACTCTACCTTTTCCGACTCAATGCGAGGCGACGAGAGCCTCGTTTCCGCTGTGCTGGGTGTCATGAGTAGTAGAAGTAATTGCGCGCACGATCGCTCGCAATCGATCGATAGTAATGATGTCGTAACAATTATGACGTCACAATCGACA
>LQRL01149734.1:25922-43981 GCA_001703475.1 Hydroides elegans | reverse complement strand
TCTATATATTTATATAAAGAATTTATATTTCTAAAACTAGCTAAACCCTAATTCTAATCAAATGAAATGAACCGCTTTTTATTAACTTTTTAAAGCCTAAGACTTCGAGTAAGACTTCTTGTCTGTGTTTATATGTATGTATCGGTATATAATACTGATACGGTAGTCTATGTTGCCTTAAACTAAAAGGTGCTGTTTTTTCAGAACACAATATTTGTGAAAATACTGTATCATTAATGCAATCGATTTAAAGCATTTAACGTTCCTTTATTGTTTATATATTTTATATACATTTTCATGATTGAATGTATGGATGCTATTCGTCCTTTGATACTGTTTATGTAATTGTTAATTGAAATCTAATTTTTTTTATAGTTGAACAGTTAAAACATGAAATATATTGGTGCCAAATTGATTCGCGAAAAATGTAGGACTTTGCTTAGTTCTTTTTATTACGGTAGTGCAATTAGAAAAAAAGTCTTAATATTGACATCAGGATCTACTATGTTTCAATGACAAGTTGATAATGATATTCTGACTAGGGGAAAGATGGGATAAGGAAAAAGATAATTATGTGATCCTTTCAATGACCAACTTCGGTTATAGGGGCTGCTTGCTAAAAGCGTTTATTGTGCTTGTTTGTCTTATTGACTGATTATACTAGACCATCATATTCAAACTAATAACCCAGCAATTTGGCAATATGTATACGCTTATAGTACATTTTAGATTTGAGTAAATGTGTTCGCATTATGACGGAAGTTTTACGGAGTTTTAATTTGATATCTAGAAAACTTCGTTTAAAAAGGCATAGCCCATCATTACGTATAATGAGCGATTCTCATCGTCACATGCGATTTTCACTGTTTTCTTTTTAGGAATTTGAAAGTATTTAAAGGAAAAATCTTGTCTCTCGTTGAGATTTTATACATGTGTGATTTTATGAGCGATTGACATTACCAATGTCAAGTTATGATTTATTTTCGTTCCAAAAACGACCGCTTGTTTGACAAATCGCTTGGATCGATTATTTTCACAAGTAGATTCTAGCCATTAGTGATTAGCAAATTCATTATTTTATAAAACTTTATTACTTGGCTTACAGATTATATTATTGTAACAAATCATATATATTGGTACTATTAATGTGTATCGGTCAATTAATGTGTATATTTAACTTTAAGACTCTTGGATTTTAAGAATATATTTTTTATATTACAGGTATATAATGTCTTCGATATTGTCTTCCATAAGGTATTTCCATGTATAATAGCTATGAAGTTATATTTGAATCGACATGTTTATATTTCAATGTTGTCTTCCATAAATTCAATATATTTTTGTAATCGCTTTTGTATTATTTGAGAAATTATTTTAGACATGGCACTTACAGCTAAAATATGCATGCATGTATACTATGACTTTTATCTTTACAATTGTTACTCAAGATTATCTGTACATAACATGTTTTCAATATTATCCCTGCATTTATAAGTCAACATATTACTTGTGAAATAATAGCCGGTGGGCCTGTTCTTTAATATATATGTAAGAGTGTAATCAAACAAGACTAAGAAGTATTTTTGTGAACAAGCTGGTTAAGTGCAAATAGTATTTACTTCAATATCCGTTATAAATGGTTATGGGCTCAAATCGAGATGTTTTTAACGTGAGTCAAGTTGTTTCCTTTGTTGTGAAACCATCAACTAAACTAAAAAATAGGTGAATCCATGCATATAAGTCGTTAATTTAAATGAATCAAATTAATCTCATTCAATGTTAAATGCAGACTTAATTTAAGTGTTGTATACCAAATTACCTGGAAAAAGTTTTGTTTAAGATTACAAGATACATTTGTATCACTATTTTATTCTTTAAAACAATGATTCCGGTTTTATCTTTATGTTCTAAAGTTTTAATTGTTATTTAAAGAGGTCATCCAGTGGTTAATTACACAAATTCAACCAAGAACAGATTCATAAATATAAGGCCTTAAGTAATTTAATGCATTCGTTTAAAATTCAAATCAATAATTAATTTCCTTAAAATTGGGGTTCAAACATGCACCTCACATGAAAAATTATCTGTGTCGCAGTACAATTGTCACGTGTTATTATTGCGTCACGATGGGTACTCAGCCACAGTCGCTGCATTTTAAAGTACTCTATTTCCATGCCGGCGATTGATTTAATAAGTGAAAACAAAATAAATAAAAGTGATGCAATGATATGAATTAATTGAGATGGTTCATCGATGTGTTGTTTATGGTTGCTCAAACGAAGCAACCAATTAAATAGCTCTACATAGCTTTCCCATATATCAATCTTTACTAGGCTTTGGGAAAAAATAGTAAATAGGACAAGAGTATAGACAAAAAGTTCATCGTCTAGCGTGTTCCTCTCGTAGTTGTTGGGTGCTCTCCCTCGTATCAAATAATAATAAAAAAAGAATTAACCATCCAGTCCTTTAAAACATTAATAAATATAAATTGGCCTTTTTTGTCCTGAAGCCACTGAGTGCCCTCTCAATAATAAGATAATAAAAAAATACAAAAATGGGCCATCTAGTCCTCCATAAACAATATGTATATATAAATATTGGGTGCTCTTTCTTTCAGAAATAAGATTGAATTCAAAATTTATAAAAAAAAAACAAATATAACCATCATAGAAAATGAATAGTTGTTCGTTTTGAATGGTTGTTCGTTTTGGACCCATTGGGTGCTCTTTTTTAGAACACATAGAAATACTGGGTGCGATTTTTTAAAGATAACACATAGAAATATTTCTTTCTTTTATTATTGAAAAAGACTAAATAGGAAATCTAGGTCATACTCAGATATTTATTATAAAGAAAATATTCTTTGGATTCCCCTTTTGCAATATTGTTTTTGTTTGTATGAAATTTGGGTGCTCCCAAATCGACCGAGACAATATTAAATATTAGATATTTCCTTTTTATATGAAACCATTAATTAAATTAAGATTACTGCATTGTTGAAACATCTTCAGTTATTTATTCATGTAATTTAGAATAGTGTTTTATTTGGTGCCTTTTATTGAAAAAAAAGGGAAATCGCTCACAACATGGTAAAATATTAATATATGATATGTATTTTGTAATTTAAATCAAGTTTCAGTATTATTCAATTCATCTAAAATATATTTACCATTCAGTAGCCTGAATTGAATTCATGGACACCTTGTGCTCCATGATGTTCAACTTGGTCATTATTATCAGAATTGTTTCTATCATTCATAGGTTCAAACATATAGGGTCTGATTTCACCCTCATAATCCTCCACATTACTTGCTGGATTTGTTGCATTTTCTGCAATAGTATCTTCGATATCATTGTTCCCACTATTTCCAAAATTATCATAAACTAAAAATTGTTCAAATTCCATTGTTTATTAACAGAAAGATACTCATCGCTAATAAGTTTATGCAGCAACTGCATAAGCTGTGCCCATCGTGACGCAATAATAACACGTGACACAGTTGGTAATTTCCATGAGGTTGTTCAGTGTACTGAATATTAAAGCATGACTTATGACGCAACTATTGATTATTTTGCAGTATTTTTTCAAGGGAAGATATATAAATTTGTTATTCTTCAGGATTCATAAATGAAAAATATGCATTATATGACCTCTTTAATCGTTTCTATACATTCAATGTTATATTCTTTATAGTGTCTAGTTTCAAACTCTTATATACATTTATATTTTAACATTTGTAGAATACTCCAATATTTTCTTTGTTCATTTGTCATCTGTGATTCCGCTTTATCAAATAAATCTTATAAAAAGCAGTAAAGCGTTTGTATTTACAAAAAAAAACATCATTTTATTATTTTATTAAGGCTTACAAATTGACCACACACTGTTGATTAATACGAATAAGTCTTTAGAAAAAAAAATAGCTTTATTAATTAGACATAACATTTTTAGACACAAATCAAACTGGCTGCCCGTCACGTTTTATTTTATGCACTATGTCTCCGAAAACGACTTGCTGTGTTTAAATTATATTTTGCATTGATAGAACCAATATTGGAAGTATGCAACGACTGCATACGTTTATATGTGAAAAAAATACGAACTATCGAAAATGTTCATCTAAAAGAAGCCTTCTTACACATGGTTTGTACGCGCCAGATATCATAATCCAATCGAGGGATTCAGTTCATTTGAAATACGGATACGGATAAGGGTATGTACTTGTAGTATGCAAAGAACGTTTCCGTCCGTCATCGTTTATGTAAACTTTATTACTCGAGAATCGATATTGACCTATAGACTTGATATTACACTCAAATGAAGGTTGGGACATGCAGAAGTATTTTCGACCGAGTTTGATCAACTTTCGGTCGCCCATCAATGAAAAAAGATTTTCCTGTTCAGGCGATATCTCGGTAACAAATATGCCTAGAGACTTGACTTGAGGCTCAAGTCAAAACGCTTGAATGAAGATGTGCACTTTTAAACTTTTTGACCGAATTCGGTCACATTTCGTTTGCGCATACGCGAAAATGATATTTTTAAACGATTGTTGCCGATATCGCGAAATCGAATAGACCTAGGGATGTGTTGTTTGGTCCAAATCGCAGCACATCGCCAGTAGATGTGCCTTTTGATATTTCGACCTATTTCATTCAACTCCCGTCGCGCATGCGAGAAAATAATATTACCTTCTGTTTGTGGCGTTAGCCCGAGACCGAATAGACCTAGTGTATCGGTTGATATTTGTAGGCGAGAAAATTTGAATTCTTTTGTTCAGGCGATGTATAGTTAACATCGAATCCTTAAGAAGACTACTATGTAATGTGTTACTATGAAAAATTTGACAGGCGAATAACACGAACTCTTAAATGATTTCAATAAAGCAAAATATAACTCCTTTGACATTAGGGGCATTTGAGTCTGATCGTGTTCACCGAAGTTTTAGTTACTAATAGTTAAAATAACTTAGTCTCGATGAGGATTAATTGCATGTGATAGAGCTTATTCTTGCATGTAGTGCAGATATCCAGCGACGGGTCTTTTATCATTTTTGGTCAGAAATAACCAAATAAGACCACGTAGAAGTTAATATTATTGTTGATGCTATTATTTGCATTGACATCGATCGCAAGCAAGCACAAAAATCAAGTGCATATGTTTTGTTTTATTCTCGATACGTTAGTGTTTGTGATTAAGGCGGAGGAGGGATTTGTTTTGCAGATTTGATAAAACAATAAGCACAAATGAATGGTGCAAAACATGAGTACACATATATTTTAATTAATGTAGGCCTAGAAGCACAGTGACCGACCACGTTTGATCAATGAATAAAATAAAAATGAAAATCAAATATGCATTTTTAAGTATGAAAAAGTGCCAAAGGGAAAAAATGAAAAACAAATTTAAAAAATAATCCTCATGTTGGAAAAAACTCCAAAATCCCTTGTTATATGGTTATAATGTGTGGTCTTTCGAAATGCAAAATAACCACTATAGGATATCTATTGAGAGATGGCCGAGGTACCTTACATATACGGTACTAGGCCAGTAGGTGTTGACGGACAGACGTCACGACGGACAGACAGACTTTTTCCGAAACTGTTTTGCCGCATCAGACATACAAAAAAAACACATATTTTGAAAGCAACAACTATCTATGCCAAAAGCGGTCCATTGAATGTGAGTGCATAGTTTGCGATAGATAGTACTGAGAATAAGCGGGAAAATATAAAAATTTCGCGCTCGTACATAAACAACCCATACATATTAACATCACTTGATTCAACAATGAATTTAAATTGTTTGCAACAGTTAAAGACAGTTCAAATGGCTTAATCGTGTTTTTCACCTTAAATATCCATTGGCACTTTGTTGCAAATCTCAAATTCGAACCAATTTCATGATTTCATTATTCATCTATCTATTTAGTGGTTTATAGATCAAGCGCCACAGTCTATGTCGCAGATATCCCGTTAGTGCTGTGTTTTATAAATATATTTTCAAATTGAGCCTTTAATTGCACAATTCGATAATTTCTTACCAATGTTTCTTGTAAAAATATTCTTTCAAAACTAACCTTAAAACCTAATTACTACCTCATAAAGCGCTAAAATCCATTCCAATATGTATAGCTATAAGACGTTATAAAATATTTCAAAACATAATAAGTGCGACGCTCTTTGGCTTGTTAATTGGCGAACGGACGGAAACGCAGTTGGAAATTCTTTAGACCCCACTTGTTCCCGCTTGAGGTCTTAAACTTGAAGCACCTATTTATCATTACCTTATTTTATTCATTCTCTTTATAGCCCTTCTACTATTTAGATTGTTCCTTTTACATAAACCAAACGTCCTTGATGTGTTAAGTAAATAACCATGCTTTACCTTACACTATAGTATATATAACAAGTCAATGTATTAAATAAACACAAATACCGTGCGTTCTACTTCCTTGTTTATATATTGTTCGATATATGTATACATTTGCAAGGCGTTTCGACTTATAATACAATAATGATGACTTAATGAATTATTAAAAGGATTAAAAAACAAACACACAATGGAATACGCTAAATTTATAAGTAAGTATTGATTTTTATCTGGAAATTAAAGAAGCAAAGTTAGTGTAGTTCAACACGATTAAGCTTCTTATTTCTTATATATTTGAAAGATTTGGTTCATAGATTACTTCTGTGAGGGAGAAGGCTTTGTTATAACATATTTAACATCAGACTCGCTAACTGGCATATTGTTTATAGAAAGTCTTAAGAATACTGAGGTTGCATTGTACAATATGATCTATTTCATATTCACAATATCACAGATCTATCATAAAAATTACATTGGTATAACAAACACCAAGGTCACCTAACTGACCAACTACTAAGCAACAGTTTACTCAACCATGTAACATAATGGTTGTAAATTGGACCCTAGAATAATTGTGATCGACAATTTTAAGGCGTTTACAAGTCGTGTATTTCTAATACAATGTTGGAAAAACAGATAAGCCCTTAAATGCAAAAGGTGAATTTTGTGTATCTTATTATTGTGTCTCCCTTTATTTTACTCTTTCACTTTTCTATTAGTAGTTAACTTTTAGTGCTAGGATTCGCACGGTTGGATTGGTATTTTATACTCATTATCTACACTTTTCGAGATTGTTGTTTGCCATTTACATGGAAGCTGTTTAGTTCGTAGCATAAAGTTTCGTTTATGATTTAAATTTATGAAATATGAGAACACATCTGAGAGCAATGCGCAAAAGCATATAGCTCATTAACAATCCCAGCCTTTATTAGCCATTAAAATGACAGTGAATGACAATGAAGTAAATATTAATTTTGAGGTGGTTGTTTCTCTTGCTCCTAATCATACCCGATAAATAGTTACCTCAACTCTTTGCCGAGACAAAGCAGGACCGCGTATAATTTGTAAATCTATCATATTCATAACCAGCGATTTGTGCCTTTTACATTAGAATCTACACTGTAACATTAAAACTGTAGTTACTATTTATTAAACCACTATGCATTTTTATTTGAATACGCGTTTATCGGTGTTGTCGATTGTTTTCCTACCCTTTGCCTAATATTGTTCTATGAGGTTGTTATTCTTGAGCATTTTTCTCTCATAGGTTTCTTCGACACGCTCTTCCAACGGTACGGTCAACTCAAATAATAATGCATATTCAGCTGTTCCTTTTGAATATGACCCTATCAGAACGGTAATAAGTAGGAACTGTTTCTTCAGGAAGTATTAGCTGTTTCATCAGGTATGTCTGTAGCGTCCGATTGCTCGCCATTCTCAATACTCAACTCCGCATTTGTTTAGATTTTGTATGGTTGCGCTAATAAACCCTGGCTTTTGCAACCTTGTTAGCACTATTTTAGGTCGCTTCTAAAACTCCTGCGATATTCTAGTAGCTGAAAGTAGTGCAATCTGTATCGACCATTGGTCAGAACTTGAACTCAATATATATTCTAGGGTTGCTGTTTTTCCTCATCCGACATACGCTAGATCGTCTGTTTGCTTCCATGTTGCTATGTTGCTTAGAGATGGTATTGTGTCATACACTGATGATATTGCATACTTAAGCATTTGGAAACTCCAGGTCAGCCTTTTGCATCGGACGTGAACCATTGTAGCCAACTTTCTTGCACATTAAGGCCGATTGCTTTAGATTTTCGATAATTTTTTTCCTGTTGCCGCACTTTTGATTGGACGAGATATATGCGTAGGTCATTTCATCTGTCATGTGTAGCAGATTCAAGTCCAAGACAGCCATAGGAACCAGTTCCTGCTTAATCGCTCTGCATATGCCTTCCCTCTGGCTCGTTTATAAGCTTCCTGCTGCCTACCACTTTCTGCCAGTATTTAAGCTGATCTTCCCCAGGATTCTCTATTTGGATGTGTTACAAAATATGCTTATGATATCCATGTCTATGAAAGACTCGCATTAGAATCATATTTGTCACATATGGCTATTAATTGCTAATGTGTCCATTTACATATCGATGATAGGTTATTAGTATACCTTATATGTCTCAATAAACAGCGATCTGGGCTGCAAAAGAAAAGGTAATCATACGAATTATTATCTTTTAAAAACAACGTTTATTTTAATAAACTGGTTTGATCGTAAATTTAAATAACATTTATTAATGTACTACTCTTGTATGCTTTATCATTACATTTTCAGATATATTAGTTCTGGTTGTGGTAGTATTGTTGAAACTTGCTGGGCAAAGTATTGCAACATCTGTTATTGGAGAGCTTTCAAATGACGCACCGGCATTCGAAATCCCATTTGCCGTCAACACAATCCATCAGATAGAGTGGAAAAAAGTGACTCTCACACTCTTATCATTTCGAGAGAGTCCAATTTGGAATTTGGACATCTCACGGGAAAAATATTATTTCGACATTAACAGCTATTCTCTTACGGTTCGGGATTTGGAAATTGAAGATGAAGCTATCTACTTTTGTACAGTAATCCTGAAAGTTTCATATGACACAGTAAACCTTAATTTCACCCTAATATTATTTGGTAAGTAGATTCATTTTTGAGCTTGTTCAAGATGCCTTAAGTATTTGTCTTAAGATTATCGATAGATTATTATTATCATAGATTATCATGAAAGATACATTTAACACAATGGACTTTGATTACTTCCTATATATTTTTGGTAAGTCAATTTAATTGTTTGTTAACGTCTCAAATGTTATTTGAGCATAATAGATGTTCGCCTGAATTTGTATTGATAGCCCATTCATCATCTTCCAGGTTATTGCTGGACGTTTAATACCCAAATGTCTTATATAGACACTTTTTTAATAATACTTTTTTGACATTCTGGAGTAAAATGGTTACTTATTTATTGTTAAATTTAATAAAATGTGCTTATTTAAATCATGTAAAATGTATATTTCGCACTAACCGCTGCATAACTTTTAGGAACAAATTCTAAAGGTATAAGCATTTTTGTCGATTTTTCATGAATACCGTATGTTCCACGGAAAACAACATTTTGTTCTGGTTTATATGGTTAAGTCTTCAGTTTTGTGAAAGCATTACTGTCCAAATACATGTCAATAGTAATCGTCATGAGGAATTCCATATTATTATGTTGTTGTTAACATTGTTTTTATATTCATTGACTTAGCTCCTCCATCAATAACCACAACAACTATTTCGATCGCAAATAATGTCAATGAGGTAGAAGAAAACACTTCACATTTGGTCACGTGCAGGACTACAGGCATATATCCAAGGAACAAAGTACAATTTACTATATTATCGGGTGACACTGAAGTTGTCACCTCATCAGACGCAGCCGACTCTGAAGAATCTAGTGGTACCTTTAAAGAAGAGTTGACTGTATCCGTTGAATTTATTCGGGATTATAACTCTAATCCATTAAAATGTAAGGCAGCATACGAGGGGCCTGGTGACGATGGTTCCTATGACACAGAGGTATTGTCGCATCAGGGTCTGGATGTGTTGGTGAGGTGTAAGTTTTTGATGGCTACAATTCATATGACTATTTTATCGAGTATTTGAATATAACATTATCTTATATATTGCATTTGAAAATGAAACATCACATATATTGTGTGCAAAGCTACTAAATTATGTATGGGGGTAAGGTTATTTCAATATTACTTTGTTTGATTATATGTTGTACTGCTTGAATATACTTTTTATTTCAGATTGCGATTCTATAAATATCAGTGGAGGGAGTAGTGAAGTTAAACAAGTAAATGATCGAGTTACATTGCATTGTGACGCGCCTTGTGAACCTGCTCGAAATATTGTTTTGAAAAGAACAAACATCGATAGCTCTGAAACTGATCTGAAAACGGAAAGTGGCGCTACCGAGCTTTCTCATACTTACACATTGCAAAAGGAAGATAACGGGCTGCATTTCTATTGTGATGTTGATGGTAGAAGATCGCAGAATGACGTATTTTTCAATGTGGCGTGTAAGTGACAAATGTACCTGTTTATGGACGAATAATAAGTATAAAAAGTAAATCAAAATGCTATACAGATTTCGTTCGACGTAGCAGATCATTTGATTTTACTTCCTGTTTTATAACCTTAAACCCGGGCGCTGCACCTTAATGTTAAATATGACTAGGTTTTTAAAGCCAATATAATATATCAAAAATGATGTTTGCTGTGCTTGTCATATTTGGCGTTCAGTGTTTCCGGACTGTCATTATGGAATAATTTGCCCCAAGAAATCCGCGACTCGAAATTTATTTCGATTTTTTAAACCCAAGCTCAAAAAATATCATATTTATTTTAACAGGCTTATTGTTAGGTGTATTTGTTTTATTTCAACGTCTATTGTCATGTTAAATTGCATTTAATTTCATTGCAAGTGTAATGCGCATATGTCTTCCCTATGTTTGAATATGCGTTGTATAAAAATCACTAATGTATGTGTGTATGTAAATCCATCCGAAACAAATTGTTCTCCGTATTATATACCAGTCAGTGCAAGCGACATGTCAGCCACGGTAGACCCTGCGGCGTATGCGACTCTCGGACGAAACATAGAAATTGTTTGTTTGACGGATGAGGCTAATCCAACTGCTACAATTGAATGGAATTGGAATGGTGCTGCTCCAGAGGTTGATGATATTACCGACGATTCTTGCTGTAACGCCAATAGACGACAGAGCAAGATCACAATTTCAAACGCGCAGAGATCCAATAATGGACAGGAGATAACTTGCTTAGTACCTGGAACATCAGTTTCAAGAGTAGTAACTTTAAGTGTTGCTTGTAAGTCTTCTTATGAAATTGAAAACAAATATATTTTACACATTTCCAACATTAAAGGCACTATATTATAATCCGAACGGAACTACTTACCCAAATATATGATTATGATAGCACAATGAAGAAAAAGGTAGCCTTTATCATTATTATAGCTTATATGGTTAAAATCACCCTACACATAGTGTTGCCAGGAAACCATTTCCTAACACCCTATGTAAGTACTGTGACATAAGAGGAGTAAATGGTGTCTGATGATTCGTAGTGTAAAGTGTTTTTCTGCTATAGGTAGTTTATTTTATGTCTTATGTTTCCATTACACTTAAACAGTGTTTATGTTTTAATGTATTTATGTCAAGCTTTTTATGCAGTTTATCCCTTTGATGTGACGTTTACGTTGATAACCAACGGCGACATCATCTCAGGTCAAAATGTCACTGCTCGTTGCATCACGGAAAACTTTCATCTTGACACCACATTTGAGGAAATGCGTTGGAAAATTGGTAATGCACATGATGAAAACCAGCTAACCACGTATGATGACAGAGAGTTTACATGGACCAATGAAAATAATGGAGAAATATCCATTACGAGCACGTACACATTTATTGCAGCACCACAGCACAATCTCAAATATGTGACATGTGTGCCAAGATGGATCAACAATGACATCGTATCAGGATTGAAAAAATCACAACAGATTATTGTATATTGTGAGATTATATTGCTCTTTTATCTTGTGTTAATGAATAAGCATCATTATGTTTTTCGTGTATAGGCATTTATTTCATCAAGCATCTCGATATATTGATATGCAGTTTGGTCCGAGTTTGATTTAATGTGTTTTATAGATCCAGCAACTGTGACTATTTCTGGATGTGGAAGTGGAAGTAATAGTGATGTCGATGACAATACTGATTGCACACTGACTTGCGATGCTAATGATGGAAATCCGAGGCAGTTTACTTATGAATGGGAATTCAAAAGAAAATTCGAAAACAATTTCACTCCCATTCAGCACACTAGCCGAACTTATATTCTTTCATCTGTTAGCTATTTGCATGCTGGTGAATACAGATGTAGAGCAACAAATACTGGTGGTTCTAGTACAGACAGCAAAACTGTTTATGTAAAATGTATGTACTAAAGTGAATAAATTTGCATACGCAGATTGTTGTAAATCACTACTGTTATTATGACATAAAATAAGATAACCTTAAACCCTGAACTGGCAAGATAAACCAATGTACACATATTATTTTGACTTCTCTTTTTATAGCGTGTGAATGATTTATTTGTTATAATATGAGAGTTGCATATGTATATACAAATAAATACATAATCATTTGGATCAAAATGCCTATTAGCCGAGTATCTGTTAATTCGAGTTATTTTTGTTTATAAAATTTAGAAGCAAATTTTGTAATTACTTCGTTATGTCATTCAATTCGATTGTATATTCTATAGATGCTCCCATTGGAGTTGGATTCCAGGATGGCATAGAGAAGCATTTTTCGGCCGTAAACACTCCAACGACATTAACTCTCACTGTGCGTAGCTACCCAGAACCTACATTTTCATGGTCCAAGTCCGGCGTAAATACTGACAGCGTTCCACATGAATCGAATGACAACGATGAGTATACGGCCGTTTTTGAAATAAGCTCAGTTAGGGCCATACATTATGGCAATTATACTGTTGTAGCAAAAAGTGGTGGTGACAACTCTTTTTCGACAACGTTTATTGTGCAACTTGTTCAACAAGGTAGGTTTAAATTTTGTTTTCATTTAAACATTTTAGAAGCTATGCGACACATGTCAGTTCATTTGGAAGGAAAAGAAAATGTTTTAAAAATAGCCCGATTTGATAATCATGCAATAACGTTGGATTTTCTTAAGAACGTCGTTAATTACATTTTTATGTGATTAATTTCATAAAATCAATTTGTATGTTATTGCTTAAACAAAAAACATATAATATCGAATGTTTCATTTATATGAAGGTAAACCAGAAGCTCCCAAAGATGTCCACGAAGTCTCTGTTTCAAGTCGTGCTATCGTTGTTTCTTTTGTACCTGGTCTTGATGGAGGGTTTCCTCAAACAATATCTGCCCATTATAGAAGGACCGGTTATGAAGAATATAGCCAATATGAAACCGATTTTGTGGACCCACAACAGGATGTTGCATACGAGCTCCGATTGGATGGGCCTGATTTGCTTAGTGGCAATACTTACGACATTTTTCTTCGAGCTGACAATATCCATACGGAAGGAGAGGCCTCACAAAGCCCAACAATAACTGTGTCAATGCCTGGTAATTTGTAATTTCTTGATTATAATAATTATAATTTAAATTGTATGTATATTTTTATAATTAAGTTTTAGCGTCAATTTGACTTATTGATTCATTATTTAGTCAAGCGTCAGCGTTGCATCACGGATAATACTTTGATAATATCCCAATCATAGGTGAGGTTCAAATCCAGCGGGAAACACTAGAAATCAATGAAAATGGTGAGACTACGCAACTGCAGTGGACGATACCAAGTGGACCTCATACAGCTTTATACATTAGCCAAAGGCACAATTCCAATGAGAATTGCATGCTGTTGATTGGTCATGAATCCTTTAGTGTTTCAAATGACCCTCATTGTCTTTTGCACAATGTGACTGGCCGTTCAAGTGACACATTTAACTCCTCACTCGGCACAGTTTTCAGTCTGCAAGTTTATCAAGGTTATGATCTGATCGATGAGCAAAGCTTCTCCGTGGGTCCTAATGGTGGCGGCTCTAAAGATAAATCAGGTCGGTAATCTTCATTCATTTCATTTCATATCTAATACAATTTGGAATAATAGACATTTTCAATCCTAGGTCCTGATCCAAATTTACATACCATCAAGCCGAACATAGCATCACATGTATATATGTGCGTAAGCCCAACAGTTTGTTTTATCATGTTGACGGTTTAATATCAAAAATTTTACCAAATATTAACAGTATCAATTGATAATATGTAAATCTATATGTAATGAATTGGCATTTATAATATATATCTGGACGACAAATTGGCAAGTCCTTTCTTTTCCTGTCCTTTCTACCTTGTTGTGACATTATTCCTAAGATCATTCATGATATCAGAAATGAACCTCGACTCCAAAAGTGCCCTGCCTAAGCGCACAACAGAGGAACATAATAGTAAGCCTTGTCCATCCATCAATTTAACCATGACGTAGAAAATGCGTTTATCACAATATGTTCTTATACTCATGTATGTTTCAGACGTTTTTTTATATAATTTGTAACGAATATATTTCGGCTCTATTTCTAATTTTGCGGAATTT
The DNA here is from genome assembly GCA_001703475.1 of Hydroides elegans. Classification (NCBI taxonomy): domain Eukaryota; kingdom Metazoa; phylum Annelida; class Polychaeta; order Sabellida; family Serpulidae; genus Hydroides; species Hydroides elegans. The sequence continues at coordinate 29,343 of LQRL01149734.1, read as the reverse complement.
ATATTTCAAAGGAAGCAACAACGCCGGGCTCATAGCAGGTTTAATTGTGGGTGTTCTAGTTTGTATTGGAATAGCGGCTGCATTGATTATAATTGTTATGCGACGACGCAACTACATACGCAAAGATAAGGTTAGTGTATTTATGTATGCAATGCATGAATATTTTACAATAAACACACCATCATCTCAACAATGATTCACCAATGCTCTTTAAACATCAAGCTTTCCAAATACATTTTTCATTTGAAATGTATGATTGTGATTATATGGTCATTTATGTTTGGTATAGGAGAATAACAATGAATTTCAAGATCAGTACATCACGCCACATCCGACACAAAACATTGAGTTGACAAATCAGGGATCGGAATACACTGGTCTTGAGGTAATTGCATTATACATATAACAATACATTATGCATTTTGAAATTCCATCTAATTAACAATGCGTTAAAACGAGTTGTGATAGGAAAATATATATGTATATAGTTTCTAAAATGCCTGATAAAACCAAAATGCAGACTGTTTTATTATTTTTTTCAATTAAATTGTAAAGAATACGACTGCAAACTTGCCTGTATATGAGAATTCAGGCGTTAATAGTCTAACACCAGAGGTTTTAACATTGGATAACATTCAAATGGATACATTACTGCATGATGGTACATATGCAAATACGTACAAGTGTAGCTTCAAAGGAAAGATCTGTGCAGTAAAAAAGATAAAAGGTAAAAATATAATTTCATTGTATATTTTATTTTCAATCATGTTGCCAAAGCTACATTCCCATTCTTTACACTGTGTACGGGATTATGCAATAATATATGACAGCTACATAGTGTAACAACTTAATTTAGTATCTTTATGATGTATTTCCTTTATCAATAAGTTAAAGCTCTTCTCAAACTAACTTAATATGATTCATAAAGATTTTGTTCGATTCCGCACTATAGCATACTTTTATCATGACATATTCATATCTTTGACTTTGGCAGATGATGATCTGAAACTAACTGATATAACATGGATGTTAGGTCAAATAAAAACTGCAGAACGTGCTTCAATTTACAGGCACAATCATGTGACTGAGATGCTAGGATTTAACAAAGGTAACAATATTTCAAGAAATATTTTATGGTTATTGTTATCGTCGTGCATGACCGAAATGTTTATTTAGATTTCTTGCTTTAATTTACTAAACTGAAAGAGCAATTACAATCAGTCTGAGAACAAATATCACATAATAAAAAAAATATATTTGGTTTGATGATAACATCTTTAATATTTTTACTTTAAAAGAAACTTTTTTCATGGTATCGCCTTTTGCATCACATGGTGACTTGAAATCATATCTTCTCACGATACATGGACAAGACGAATACGCTAACATTGTGTCAAACTCCATCTGCCTGAGGAATATTGCCATTGCAGAACAGGTCGCTGATGGTATGCTGTATTTGCGTGGGTTGTTAGAGGTATTCTTTTGATAAGCAAATAACGATTTCACTTTCCAATACAAAATACATTGTAGTGATATTTATACTGTTTATCGCTTTATTTAGATATTTCGTGAACACATTATAACTATTTAAAATTGCACAAATGAAACATACATACCACAACTCAAATAAACATTTGTTTGATAACAGGTTGACATCTTACATTATCAACTCTCTGCTTGTCATATATTGGTGGAAACAGACCTTACATGCAAAATCACAAATTTTTCTAGCGCCGAGAATGTGAGGAAAAGGCAACGACTTGCCATGGAGCAAGATGTAAAATATTGTTTTGTTATGCAAGTTACAGCAAACCTATTTCAGAACTGATTTCAAGAAGAAAGTTAAGAAAAATAAAGGCCCTACGAATATTCTGTTTATTTTAATCCTATTTTTCTTTTAAAATCACACTTAATATTTATTCTTATAATGTCAAGAAGAATATATTGATATTATAGATGCATATGGATATCTTTCACATATCTAAAACGAATGGCCAGCTTGAGCTTTTTCAAACACCATAAAAAATACCCTTTAAACGGTATGTTTTTAAAATAATTTAAAACACTAGGAATGGACGATGATACCATGGATGGCTCCTGAGTGCATCCTGGCGGCGGATGAGCACACGACGATGTCAGATGTTTGGTCGTTTGGGGTCTTGTTGTACGAAATTGCTGTTAATGGTGATATATGTTTATTATTTTTTGTATTTCTTTTTATATATTGAACATTTGGATAAAAATATTTTAATGATTTAATTTCAAATCTTCCACTGCAGTTTTTCAGTGTATGCAAGTATTTCAGAAAGAGTTGTTAAGGATTTGTCACATGAGCAGTTTTTTAGAGAATTTAAGCACAGTGTTTTTGAGTTTATTTTATCAAAACTAAAAAGAACGTTTCTACTTTTAGAAAAACGAGTGTTTTTTGTGCTTTTGAGTTTTTCATAAGCAACGAAAAAAATAACTGTTATCCAATGTAGGTACGCCTTACATAAACGTGACACTCTTCTATGTAATCTACAGTTAAGATAAAAAATTACACCCTGAGCACGAGCTAGCAAATATTCTTATACTGTTGTCCTTTCAAAAGGTCAAGATCCATATCCGGGAAAAGAACTGAAAGATATCGGTACTTTTATTCTGGATGGAAATACTATGGCATACTCTCCAATGAATGATCATTTGTAAGTAAACTAATTTTCACATCAATTCGAATTAATACTTTTTCATATAATTGTTTATGTTTTAGTATAATTTGATAAGACAAAGGCACGACTTCTATTTGACGGATTGTGACTATTGCGCAACACATTGATCATGTGAAATCCAGACGTGTGTTAATGGGTATTCAACATGAGCATGCAACTTTTATAGGACGACATACACATAGGAATCGTTAATAGTTCATATGAGCATTATGAATCAGTTCATATGAAATATTATATAACGACAATATATGTAACATGTGTTTGTTACAGAAACTCAATCATGAGGGAATGTTGGAAGTTTGATGCCGAGCGCCGCCCGTCTTGGGTAGACCTGAAACAAGCCTTGGAAGATAAAAAGAAGGAATACTGCGATTTAAATGCATATGAACAAATTCACTTTGGATGAATCTAATAATGAAGAGTTTTATGGCTTTGTTATGTCATGTATAAATTAGAAAAATGACGATTCAACTGCATAGAAATATCGACCAAAAACATGCCATGCTTTAATAAGCAACTACTCAAGTTTGGTGGATGGAAGCAATAGATTTGACATGTTAATATTTGTATATCTCTTCATTTAATTGGCAGTATCACATAAAACGCTTAGATAGTTTATACGCAAATGTGTATTTCCTTCGAATTATTATGAATGACCATTTTTATTTTTTTGATGTGTAATTAAGAAAAATGTGGATTTTTTGTATATATTT
>LQRL01149734.1:1926-15575 GCA_001703475.1 Hydroides elegans | reverse complement strand
GGGGGGTGGGTGCGCAATGATATAAAATAACAGAACGAAGGATGAGCGCCAATTTATATTTTAGTTTAACATTTAGGAGTGAACGGCGACGCCTCTCTTAATTCTCGTCCCTTTATCATTCGTTTAAGTTCACGTTTAATTCAGCATTTTGAAATATAGATAGCGACCATAAATTACAATTACATTTCCCATGAAATATATAGATATTTCGGGTATTCCTCAGCAAAACCGTATTCATCTGTAGAGACAGCAAACGATCATTCAAATCATACATCATTTTACATGTTTATGCATTACACCTTTCTATATGTATGTGGCTTTTTAAAAACGATTCTTTGATATATAACTTATCCCATAATCATAATCCTTTCGAATTGTCATAATACACAAGATGGGCAATTTTGAATTCGGATATGAACTAGAAACATGGACCTTTCAAACACAAAATGATTTACCTTCCAGCAAAACAAATAGCAAAATTAAAAATAAATGCTTCGCGTAACGTGTGGACTTCCATCAAATCTATATTTTGCATTAGCGCGAGTATCATTTTAATCGACGCCCGCGAACGAAACAGCTGTCACAATTGCGACCGTGCGGCCGCTGAGGTCCAACACGCCCGTCAGTTTTTATATTTGACGAGGAGCACAACTACTAAAATCTTAAACAAAGTGGCGTGAGTCATTGGGCACACATTTATGCATGATTAATGCTCATATATGATCGAGATGTTGCATCTTGATTTTATGCTAAACATGGTTCCCGAAAGGTGATTAAAATTGTCTCTTGTCACAGCATCCATCATCGGGTCTCTCATCCGAATTAAGGCGGGTTCATCAGAAAAATAAACCAACACAACGTGCTTAATGAAACCAAGGTTTCAATTCTTTTTTTCGTTTTTTTTATACAAATGTGACTTTACATTTGTATCGCATTTTGTGTTTGAGCTTTTTTTAGGTGGATGAACGCGGCTTTATATAGGCACTCTGCTGAGGAGTGAATTTATTTGCTATATCTTTCATCTCTTTCTGTATTAAAATAGTTTAATATCATAGATATATGCCCACTTGGAAAAAAACGCATGACGGGAAGAACTCATACAAGTTTAATCCGCTATCCATAACTAATATGAAATGTAACCTTGAATGATATGCATGAAAATGCTATACATTTTCTACTGTCAGGCAAAACGTTAGTTGCGACCTTATAGTCGCGTGACCAAAAACGTAGTATAATGTTCGACCGTGCGATCGCTTATCCCGCTCGCCAAGGGTCGTAAATAGAACGTCTTATTCGGCCGTGACGTCGAGAGGACGACCTACTTTGGGTTCATATGTAAGTTTTCCGGACGTCCTTTTACGTCCCGGCGTCCGTAGGAATTTATTCGTACGTCCGATTCCAACGCGTCGTCGATGCGGCGTCTTAAGGACGTCCGGAAAATTTACATTTGGACCCAAATTAGGTCGTACTCGCGACGTACGTGGACGTCTTGCCGAATGGGATATGTCAAACGCTAACTTGCATTATCCAATTCGGCAAGACGTGTAAGGACGTTGAAGGGATATCTTATTTTTTGGGCGACCACCGTCCCACTCGGCAAACAAAATCCTCAGGTCCTTACCACGTAGTTTTTCGTCCTGACGTCCGTAAAATGACGTCAATAGGACGAATTTTTCACGTCATGACATATTAAAACGTCCAGAGTATGTAAATAATCAGACGTTGTAATGACGTGCTTTTAATGCCGCCCTATCGACGTTGCAAATTTGACGTTCGCTTGACGTGCCAATATTACGTTAAAGGGACCAAATATTTTGGTCGTGACGTCATCTGACGTTCTTAGGACTTCATTAAAAGATGAACTTACCGAAAACACTTATTGTTAAAGAACATTGCGAATACCCCTCCAAAAATTTGATTTTTGAACACTTATAGAAGGAAATGTCTTTTTTTCCATCATAGAATATGATAATCCAGATGAATATCTATAATATTCCTCAAAAATGTATATATATATATATAGGATATTCATGTCTAAAATGATTTTGATATTTAGATAAAAATGTGCATACAAACAAGATTACGTCCGATAAAAGGCCGTCACTAAACCGTCCGATAACGGACGTCGCAAGGACATGGTAAGGGCGTGGCTTTGCCGAGTTTCGCCCTCATGTGGATCGGTCCCTGACAGTAGGGAAAGCTGTAAGTTTGAATACAGGCGAAAGTGTTTCGCAAACTCAACCGAACGTCGAAGAGGCGAAAACAATCATGCATTTCAAAATCATCGAAACAGAAATGGAACTTAGAGGACCTGAAGCGTTAGCATATTACAAATGTGTACAACTTCTCTGCATATGTATCATACAATACAATTATGAAGCACAACAACGAAACAATTATTTTACGCATAAAATACTGGTAAAATTCATGCTTATAACCATGTGGAACACTCAGAACATTATTAACTTTGATCATTTGATTTGATATACTTTATTTGTGTTATGAGTCTTTATAAGGCCTTAATAGAACCACTTTGAACTAGACACTTATCAATTTAATTGATACATCCTAAATTAATTGCCTTATTCAACGAAGCAAATGCCCGGTTAAAATGCTAATTGATAGATTTAACTTGCTCTTATCGTACATCCATGTATTGATATTACTTTTTACATGACACATCCAGACCACTCATTTTTATCGTCTATTTTATGTAAGACAAAAATAAATTTTCGTATGCCGAAAATATCGTGATAGCATTAATGTTTATTTTACGTGATAAACAGGACTAATTTTAATAATTATTCGTTAATATGGTAGGTTTCAAGTTTTAATTGAATTGGTAAGCATGATATTTCATTGAAACCACACATATGTTAATGTATGTAAATAAATTTGTTTGAATAAATAATACATAGTAAGATTATAATACTACATTTATATGCGAATTTAAGAATAACCTAATTTGAAAAAAAAGAAAACGTTTGAAATGCTAAGAAGGATCTGAAAATTAATATAACCTACCCTATTATTTTAAGTATTCAACAACATATTTGATATTGGCATAATATGCCTTATTCAATTATATAGTTATACCTGACGTCGATTGGACGTTATCAAGACCATTTCCTGTCAGCGTGACGTTAAATGACGTCCGTAAAACTTTCATATCAAACGGAATGACGGAAACAACGGCCCTTGCCGAAGACGAACTGGGAATAAACTATCGTCTGTCTTATCCAATATGAACTTCGCATAAATAATCCTTCCCTATAAAAGTCATTAAACATGCGGAACAATACGATCTTAATAATCAAAAACGATTTTACAATTTCTCGAATATTTTTTTTTCAGGATTCAAAGGTGGGAACTCCGAGAAACATTTCTCGTGAAATATAAAGGTAAACAGTTTTTGTTTTAAGTTATTGTATTGTAGAAACACATTTTAATATAAAAATGTAATGTAAAATTGTTGAAAAAAAACAATATAGCTTCTATTTTATTTCGTGTTCAAGTATACACCACGATGCTAAAAAAAACGTTCTGATGATTCCATCTGAGTTACATATTGCATATCATTTTTCAAGCCTATTTGGAAACTCGAACTTTCGTAATATCATTTTTCTATCTAAGGCAAGGTTGAGGGCAACGCTTATCACAAAGATGACATTGAGCGAGTACGTAAGCGGGATGTCTTTCTCCAAAATGTCATCAACAGCGGTCCAGCAGGAGGAGATATGGAAAAAGCGGTTGCTCTGTTAGACGAAATACTTATGTTTCGAGTTGAGAATAAACTCAATGGTATGTATTTTGCTTATTAATTGCAACATGATTAATATCCCTTTGTGTGGTAACCTGTTTTGTTTAGTTACTATATTAATGTATTTATATATTCTTTAAATAGTTTTCAAAGGTGGTGGAAGTAGGAATAATTTTTAAAAGATAACGTTTAACGCAAACACATTTCTCAGCTGCCCTGAGCATGATTGGGTATTTCAAATTCACCAAGGTGCAATAACGTGGTATACATATACATGTAGTTATGTTGATAACCATAAAAACACTAATATATGTATTTCTATATATGATATACAAGACCATTTCGTACATTAATGTGACCTGAGGATGATTTTATGCTTAAAATATGACAATATGTGCTTTTACCATATGCAAGTCGAAATGAAATTGAACTCCCCTTTTACCACTGTTATAAATAAGCTTCTGATAATATGTTTATAGGAATACATTTTTGGTTAAAAACAATTAAGTTTGACCCTTAAAATATACGTTTTAGCCATATATATATATATAAAGATAAGATATTGACCTCCCTCTTTATCACTACTATAAATGCGCATCTAAAAACATGGAATTTGATTGCATTTATATTATAAATGCAATCAAATTCAATGTATTGCTTAAACTTGCAGATCTAATGGAGTCCGACTTGCATCCCGAGATTAGATCCCTGCAGACATTGTATTACAAAGGAACGGACAGAAACGGCAACAAGCTATGTAGGTATCAAATTATTAAAACTACAACTTTATTTATGTAACACCGAGATTGTAAAAATAGTTTTTCTGTTATCAATATTCAAAACGAATTGCCAAAAGTTTGCAAAAACAAACAAATGAACATCACATTACACTTTCACAATATATCTAGCTTTTTCAACGTGATTATCAATTGAATAATTTGTTACCCCCATACACTTCGATACGATACGATGGCGTCGCTGCTGGTTTCGCGGGACCGCCATAGGCACTGCCAGTAAGCCAGTGTACAAGCCGCGTCGTCGACAGCATAAGGAATAGAGTATTTACAAGAGCAATACATTTGACATGGGACTTCCGTACTACATTGATTTATGACGCGACGCCAAAAATATGTTATTATTTGGACCCATATAAAAGTGTTCCTTGCATCCCATTCCGTACCAACTTTGGTTGAACCTAGTCCCTACAACCGAAATCCTTGAGACGTTGCAACACCTGTGTCCACGACAAAAAGTACGCCCAGAAAACTTGCATATAGACAAAAAACGAAAGAATTACCGACGTTGAGTGATGACTTGCCAAACGGGTACTGGCTGCTTACTTTTGTGACTTTCGTTTTTAGTTCATCTCAAGCCGACAAAGGCAGGCGATCTGAAATCCTTAGTCACTGAGCGACAGAAGCTGCTGATGCTTCGATTCTTCCAACATTACAGAGACCACCCCGAGCACAACATTACTATACTGGTTGATTTGCTTGGCTGCAGTCCCTCGCAATCGGTAAGGCCCTGGTAACACTTAAGCGCTAGATGAAAATGTTTATGTTTTCTTTAAGAAAACTCATTAAGGAGCGACAAAGACAAATCCCCCACCCCCAAAAAAAATAAAAACAGCAGAGAAAATTTGCAGTCCCTCTCAGTCGGTAAAGCCCAGTATCTATATTCTCCGCTATAACCTTAACCTTAAAATTAGGCTTTTCCCCACCCTTTGACATTGGTTTTAAGAGCAAGGTTAAACTTAAGTGAAGCGGAGAATATGGGTCCTGTTCATTCTAAAGCGCAGGTTGAAGCTGTTATATGTTCATTATGAAAAAATCGTACGAAGCGATAGAAGATTTATTTTAAAATTTCCCACAAAGAAAACAAAGAAAATCGCATCTTGTGAGTTTTCAAAACCACTTTTATGTATTCAATACGTGGGGTTACTTTTCTCTTAACACTTCGTTATAAGCCCCTATGAACAGCACCCCACGACATATTTTTTTTCAAAAAGTTGTTAAATCAACATAACACAACATTACAATTATTAATGACAACCTAATATTGGTTATTGAACGTTATAATTTTGTTTAAAAAATGTGTTCCTTTTTTTCCAAGAGTTTTTTTCTCCTTTTCGAGCCAGCTTGGGACACAAAAGGAACACCTTTTTGGGGAAACAGCTCGTGAGGTGCTCTTCCCTTATGGTCGAGCCATTAAGATCATTGACCTTCACAAACTACCAAAAATTAATATATTTTAAATGGATATGATGCTTTTGGGGTCTGGTCATACGAAAGGTTTTTTCACATGTTATCATCCTACCAAACCGTGTTCCCAACACGTCTGTTAAGTCAGAATGAACGAAAACAAGCTCCCCGTGATTCGATGTAGATGACAAAGAAATACATCTGACCAATTCAAATAAAGTTAAACGTCAGTAAAACCGGAGAAACCCCATTTTAACACAAAAAAATGATACATAGACAGGTTTGCTCGTATGTTTGAAACCCATATAATTCCATTAAATATATTTAAATTTTCAGAATCCTGAACTGGGTAAATTTATGAGGAACACGGCCTACCGGTACTTTCCCGGTATGATTGGTAAGCTGATTGAATATTTCAAACAAGGCAGTAACCGTTAATGACTTAGCTTAGATAAGTTCAATTGAGCTGTAAATTGATCGAACTTCAAAATTAAAATACATTTTGATTGAATTAGATTACTTCAGCATATACGTTGCTATGTCATGGTCGTTGGATACATTGCACAATCGATTCTTAAGCAATATCTTTAAAACTGAATTTCATTAATTACTGTTTTTTTTATCTAATGTGCCTTATTTATGCAGACAGCGTGCTACTCTTCAAGATGAAACCCCCACTTCAAGCCATTTACAAAGTGCTCAAACGGAAGAATGAAACAAAAGGATCCACAAATGAGATTTTCGTGAAAAGATCCAACATCCAGGAATATATCGATATATCACAATTGGAGCCGCATATGATCAAACAATCCAAAACAAAAGGAAAATGACAGGATTAAGTGTATGGAAATCGGATTAATTAGAGCTAGAACTATAGAAAACTGTTGTTAGATTTGTTGTTATACTTGAGTTGATATGATTTCGCTTCAAAATATGATCAGAATATTGCAGTCTTCGTACATTATAAACATATAATTGAATTTGATAACTAAATGGCTTGCGACTTATATTAAACCATCTTTTGCAATCACAAAGAAATACAATAATGAACCATGATATATTTGAGTAATATAAATGTCAAGGTACAGAAAAATAGAACAAAACACAAATAATCAAAGCTACATTGTATATTCAAGCGTAAGCATATCTTACCATTAATACAAATATGCTTTTCAATGTTTTAAGTGAATTTCGTCTCATATGTGTATATAATTAATCAGGAATATTAAGATATTAGTTAATCACTGGTTGAAATAACCCTTAATAAACAAATTAAATCATTCCAATTAAGTAGTCTCCACTATTTTCATAACGCAAGGATGTTACAGTGTTTTAATTCATCTGTTTTTTTCTGTGTTGCATTTCTCAAATTGACAAATGATTTTTCAATACATTAGAACTAACTGTATTAATAATCTTGAACCGAGACATAATTTTGATAGCGTAAGAAGTAGCACAAAGGTGTATGACGCCTATGGAATAGTAGCAAGTATTTCGATGGATTCGAATTCGTCAAAACCCGCATATGGAAAACAAGCGAAAGAAAATCGAAAAGTTAGCGAAATATACACAAATCACCGTGCTACAGCTTCCCCATTGTAAAAGGTGGTAAAATTGAGATGATCCAGAAAATTACTTTTAGCAGTAAACACTCCCTTAAACGTCAGTCGTTATGTTTCAATAGTAAATGGATTTCCATGCTAGCATCGACATTATCACTAATTGCAGGACTGATTATAAGACCGACTGACCAAGTTTATCTACAAAAAGTTTAGACCGCTCGGTACGACTATTGCATCCCCGATACTTACTTCAAAATACAAGCGGTGCAACGAATTTGGGTCAAGGGAGTCTTAACAACTACATGAGTCTATAGAAAGAGCCAACTTGTCAACGCGACCTTGGGATGCAATACATAGACCAACCAGTATCATTCTTATTCTTTTTTACAAAAAAAATATCTGACCAAACATCTCATTAATAAGGTTTTTTAATGAGATGTTTAGTCAGATATTTTTGTAAAAAAGAATAAAAATGATACTGTTTGGGTTATGTATTGCATCCAAATGTTGCGCTGACAAGTTTGCTCTTTCTATAGACTCAAATAGCTGTTAAAACTCCCTTGACCCAAATTTGTTGAACCGCTTGTATTTTGAAGAAAAGTTCGGGTCGATGACCTATCCACTGTTTTGCACGGCAAAGTCAAAAAGATTTCCACCGTTAAAAATAATATATCCATGTAAGGATATATTCTAGTCTTGTAATGTTTCCATCGTGGCGTGGAATATGATAAAGTCAAACTAGAGCATGTAATATGTGAATAGATATGGCAAAAAGTTTGAATTCATCGAAAATGGAGATTAATTGAGGTGAATTTTGAAAAAAAGCGTATTTTGGCAATGGTAAAATATTCGTCAAATAAAAGTTGAAAAGTTGAACATTGCCCTTTTACTTTTCGTGAGTATATTTCTTGAAAAGGTATTTTGAACATATTTTCAATGTGAATATAACCATAACGAGTGCGTTTTCTGAAAATTGTCATCAAACATGCGTTGATATAACGCAAATTTTATAATTGGGAATCAAATTACGTAGCTTCTATCTAAAATTAGATTATCTAAACTATTCATTGGTAAACTACAGACACTTCCAAAAGTGTGAAAATTTTTGTTTGGATGGATAATTTTCATATACTCGACAACAAAAGAAGTGTCCGTTTGTTCAAATTTCTGTAACTTAAAAAATATTTGGTCGATTTTTATCAATTATGTACCAATTAAAACAGCACATAATGTGAGTTTATGTTATGAGTTTTTACGACTCTATATTTGCTGTTGAAGATACGGCGAATTCTTGAAAATGAACGATCGAAAAAGCGAGTCACAAATTCTCTAAGATGCATTTCCATGACTGTTTCAAATATCTAGCGATTATTTTCACAGGTAATTGATAAATTAAGACTCTGTATTCGCATATTCAATAATTCAAGCCAGTTGCGGCGGTCGCTGGAGGTAATAAAACGGTTGCGCGAATGGCACGACCTAAGGCACCGGAAGTGCCAACTTTGGGACAATTCTTCAAAAAACAGTTTGAATATGTCAAATACTGCCTTCCCTGGTTTTCTAATACTCCATTAATGGGTTTACAACAGTTTTGAAAATTACGTTTTACTTATTTTTTGGTTACTTCGAAGCACGATATTTATCGAAAAATCACGTTAAGTAAACTTTAGGTAAATCCGTAGCTTAAGTTTTCAATCAATAAAAAAATCATATTTTTGTGCATGTCTAAGACAACCTGATGGCCGATTTCCACGCTCTAGCCTCGTACCAAGCGTACGCTTCGCTAAACGGATCAAACTATTTTACTCAATTTTATGGTGATATGGCGGCAAAAATGACAGTTAAACAGCTACTCATAGCTCGTAACTGTAGATTACAATGTTTCTACCTATTTTAAGCGTGTTCACTTAAACATCTATTGTTTGAGCGAAACCGCGCCAATATCGAGCATATTTTCAATGCATTTCGCGACATCGTATATATGGCAAACGAGGACAACAACGGCTTTTCGGTATAATTTTTCTATTTTGCACACCCTTGAAGATAATATTGATAATGACAGTTTGCGTTCGAATGGCCAGACTATGTAGCCAGATTAAGTTATCCCTTGCAAAATAAACCAAGTTTATTCGAGCATTACGGCTAGGCTATGGAGCAAATGAAATTTAAAGTGCACTTAACAGAGAAAAGAGCCTGTGAGCATTTTAATATCATACAGCTTTTATTGTGTAACGTGATAAAGACTGTTTTCGCAGTAAAGCGTCAACGACACGCTTTTGCGACATTTTACAATGTGTCCTGCGTCACATGTCGAATAGAAATGTATTATTTCTCACCGGGTTTGAGTAACAAAAACCTTGTACTATTTATAGAACATATCGCTTTTCCTCTCCTCGTCAAACGGAATCCAGATTGTTAGGTTTGCGAGACGATCTATAATTAACATAACTGAAACTAACCAACGTGTTTTAATCGGTTCCACTTTTTATACAATGAAAAAATATAAACCTAAAATGACCGAACACATCTTTTTTTGTCGAGTATATTTCGAGAAGTACTTTTTTTCCTGAAACGTTAAAGGGAACTAGACTTACCTTTTAGCAATGAATAACTCATAAACCCGTTCGCGGCTTTCGCATACTGTATTTGTTATATCACCCCAGAAAATGACAAACAAGCGTATATGCAGTGTACTAATGCGTGTTTTAGAGCTATGGGCTCTTATGCTTAGAGTGCATTATGGCCTTTTGATCAGGAATTATTGTTGAATATAACTGTTTCCCAAATGTTATATAATATTCATTGTAATTATGATCTAATTTTATCTTTTTTTTTAGGAATTTTAGAAAACATGTTGATGCATGTCCTGTTTGGCTATTTCCGTTGCATGGTTGGTAAGTATTGAAATAGTTAAAGGCCAGTCGACATTTATTACCTATTTATAAGATTTTGATGATTTTGTTTGCATATTCTTATGAATGAAATTAAATGAGAATTTGCACATTTACAAAAAGAAGAGCTATGTTATCTTTCATTATTAAATTTATTCTATTTTGCATACTTGGCACATAGTATATAATCTGAAAAATATGCTAACAATCAAAACAACCAGATTTGATTTGTGCCACATCGAATGGTAGAGCACCTTATAGGTGCTGTTAAATTAAATCGTATTCTGCATGTGCATTGTCATTTTCAGAGAAGCTAATGTGTTTCAAAATGAAACCTCCCGTTCAGGCCCTTGTGAAAAGGTTTCAAGATTCAAAGGATAGAACAAAGGAAGTATTTGTCAAGAGGTCAAAAATGAACATTGTTAAAATATTATCTTTTTTCTGTGATAGCCGATACGTCTCAACTGTAACTTAGAAAACGGGTTTAGTATAAGATGCCATCAGAATGCTCTCTGATTATAACGATAATAAGACTAACAAATAATATTCATCACAATTGTCTGATCAACAGTAGCATTTGTATATGTTTATGTTTGGCTGGTATCTGGTTTAAAAGTCCCCGGGCAAAATTCCACCACTTTGGGCAACATAAGACATGAGGTCTACGATCAATAAAACACAGGACATTAAGTCATAAAAATACTGCATTGAAACTATCTTACGAATGCCCCGTCTTGAAGCCATAAGCTCTTACAAACGCCATAAGATTCAATATATTTTCTAATATACGTCATGGAGTTTCCCATTAGAATATTTTTCAACCAATCGTCACGCTTCCATTTAATCGAATGCTTCCTTAATCACAAAAATCTATGCATGTTAGAAAAAAATGACTGTCAAAAATAGTGTCCAACGATTGGTGAATATAAATTTTGTATTCGGTGAATGAAATATTTAAATGATTATTATATGCTAGTCTAGCCGTTATCAATTATTCTTTTCACACAAATGCTATTTCAAGATGTTAGATTAATTTTTTACTGTTGGTTAGTAGATTATAACATGAATGGAACGGATCATTTGCGGATATAATTGAAGATAAATAAAATAATCAATGTTTCAATAGTTGATAAATAAACAACTGTCAGAGCAGTTTCAATACATTTTATTATTTAAATCCATACATTTTATAATATTATTTATAACAAATAATATCATTTAAATATATGATGCATGAATTGTTGCGGTGTAGAAACATAACTTCAACTAATTTTGATAATATTGAATGCATATCAAATCAAAATGAATCGTTTATAGGGTTGTCTTGAAAATTCCTTGGTACTTGAATAGACAGCTTACATGTGATCCCGTACAGTAAATAGATTAAATATTTGTACCACGCATTAAACATTTTTAGCTTTAAATGGTAAATTCCTTGGGCATTAAGATGCACAAGTGGGAATGTATGAATTTCAAAAAGACCGCACTAGTTAAATAATCTACAATAATTTATATAAGCACATGTATATTCCATTGCCAATGGTGAAAATATTGGCTGGTCCGATTTCACGACACAGCCCTCTTTCCACACCAACCTAGTTTTAATGTTTTATTACAGATTATGTTACCCCTCTAGATCATGTAACCTCTCTAGAACTGGCTTATATCATCACAACTGCTTAAGCTGGTTTAAAATGAAATTTTGATCGGCTTGCATGCGTTGAGGTGTTTCATCCATGTATATATAAAGAAAAACTTTAGAAACACATCCCCGTGCGGAATACTAACCCATAGCACTGGTAAACTAATCTAAAATTAGTCATATAAGCAATCATAAGTAGTCATACATATTATTTATTGCATTTTAAAATCTATTTTTTGTAAATATCACTGGATTCACCAATGATTTTTTAAAAATTGATTTGAACAAACTATTTGCAGAAGGTAGGCTTAACTAGGCCTACACAGTTCAAATTGCTTTATTGTGCTTTTCACCTTAAATATACATTGACGCTTATGGCAGATCTCACCTTCGAACCGATTCCATGATTGTATTATTTATATATCGTTTTGGTTGATATATCTAGCGCCATAGTCTATGCAAATATCCCCTTAGTGCGACGTTTGATATATATGTTGTTTTCTTTAACACTTAGCCCCTTATTGCACAATTCAGCACTTTATAGCCAATGTTTTTTGTTAAAATATTTTGAAACTAACCTTAAAATCTAATTGTGATTTTATAAAAGGCTAAAAACTCATTCTAATATACAGAGCTATAATAAGTTATACAATATTTCTATTCCGAATAAATACGATGCCCTTTGAATTGTTTATTGGCGGACGGACGGATACATTGTTAGAAATGCCTTAGACCCCACATGTTTCCGCTTGAGGTCTTAAACCTTAAGCATCCATTTATCATTACCATATTTATTTCACTCTCTTTATAGCTCTTCTGCTATTTTGAATGTTTCCTTTGCAAATGTGCCTGGTGTATTAAAGAAATAACCCTGCTATACCTTAGTTAACGTATCTAACAAGGCAATGTATTAAATAAACACAAATGCAGTGCGTTCTACTTCCTTGTTTATGTATTGTTAGATGTATGTACACATTTGCAAGGCGCATCGACTTATAATACAACAATGATGCCTGAAATGTTTAATGGTTCATAGACAGGATTAAACACACATACGATGGAATACGCTCATATTATAAGTAAGTATCGATTTTTATGTAAACATAAGAGAAGCAAAGTGAGCGTATTTCGAAACGATTTAGCTCATTATCTTTGTATATATTTAAAAGATTTGATTCATACATTACTTTTGTGAGGGAAAAGGCTTTAAATATCCAACATCGCAACCGCTTATCGGTATATTGTTTTAGGCAGTCTTACGAATAATGATGTTGCATTACACAATAGGTTTTATAAGATATTCACAAGATCAATAATCTATTCTAAAAATGGGATTTGTATAGCCAACACCGAAGTCACGGGTTTTTTTATATAGATACCTCATATATAAGATCAAATACATATTTTTGATATAATACATATTTGTAACAAAGCATATAAGTGCCTTTTTAGTGTGATATTTTTGGAGTCTTTTTAACTTTTTAATTTGGAATATAAAACCTTTAAGTAAGACTGTTACGAAAGTTTGAGCTTCGTCATTTCATTTATACAAAATATGCTATGATGAATTGAAAATCAAATAAAATCAAATAA
>LQRL01149726.1:2312-24633 GCA_001703475.1 Hydroides elegans | reverse complement strand
GGCCCAAAGCCCCCCCCCCCCCCCCCCCACAACTTTTTGAACCTTTTACATATATATATACATGTTCGGTCCACCATATTTTCGTTTGGGTTCCCTGGTTTTCAAGAGCGGGTTCGGGCCCTCGGGGAAATAATCCAGTTTCGAGCCCTGTTTATTAGACACACAGTCTAATAAACAAACTTAGCAAAATATGCAGTATTGTTAATTAAATATGATATGTATTTGAGTTGCCTTCTATTGCTAATATTAAAGCACTTATGTAAACTATGTCTCAATCGGATAAAGATTTTGTAGGTTTTTTTGCGGTAATGTCAAAGAGTATAAATGTATGTACATATCATTCTTCAGTGATGATAAATACACTTTTAATATAATTTCATGGAAATAAATACACTGTGCATTGCAATCCCAATCTAATCACTGTATTTATACAGTATATCATACAAGTACGAAGGATGTTTCCAGGATTCTGTCTTGATAATGTTTCGATGGTACCTGAATTTTCCTTAAGGAGACCAGAATTCGACCTAGGTCATTTTGATTTTCCCTCGACAATACCGAGGGCTTCGACCCTTATGCTACAACCTTTGTACGTACTTTTACAAAATGAAATTCAGCATACCACACTTCTTACCTTATAATCATCACCGTATTTGTCCATCATGTACGTGACAAATTCTAGCTCAGGTTCGGAAAATTTCAGCGTTCGCTTCTCAGGCACACTCGCTTCTGCTTCTAAACCTGAAAAAACAAATCGATCCATGTTTTTGCATTTGCATCTACGACGGCCAGTGTAAATCATATACCGGTACATTTTCAATGGTTTGAGAAATCATCAGACACTTGTTCATAACTATTTATTTTGAAAATACATGTATGTTAATTAGTTCGTATCAACAAACAAATTCTAGATTCAATAGCATGTTCAGCAGGAGAACATTTAAGGATCTTCATTTTTGCTTATTACCTTGAACAGACATATCGTAATCAATTATACGAATCAGATACCTCATACTTGTAAAATTTGACTTTTTTTGTCAAAAGTCTATTAGTAATTACTGTAGTTTAACACTCTACCTTTGATTGTGAAATGTGATGTCAAAAATGAGTCGTTTCTCAAAATCAAATGCATTTCTTACCTTTAGCAACAAAGGATTTCGTGACTTTTTGTTTCTTTTTCGATTCCGGAGCAACGTCTATGCCGACCAAAGTCTATAGAACAAGCAAAATATAGTTTTTAATAATTTAAAATTAAATAAATCGCTTTTTCTATACAATATGATATTAATGAAGCGAATAATAGGTAGATGAATTGGATATCGCTGAATATAAAACTCATGCGAATTAAAAGTCAGGATCAACATTTGTATATTCGACGTTTTTCGTCGCGACATTAATGATATTTCCACTTTATGTTTGGCAGTTAAATTAACTAGATAGACCGAAATACAATGTGAGGATTTCGATGATGATTTTATTAAAATGGAGCTCTCCGCGAGCACCCCCTCTTCTTCCCTAAATACTACATTCATATGAGTATCATATGAAATAACAAGGTGTTTTATTAAATAATTCATACGATTAGTTATCACACAAAATTAAACAACCTTAAGCTCCGCCCTCCCTACCCAAACCCATCCATGCTTTTAATTTATCCAAAGAAAATACCGTTATCATAACCAAGAATCCGATTGATTGTGTCTTATATTGATTGTGTCTTATATTGATTGTGTCTTCTTATATTGATTGTGTCTTATATTGATTGTGTCTTATATTTACCTACCTTGGTTTGTGGAACTGGAATAGCTTCGTTCGGGTCAACTGCCAGGCCCATTGACCGAAGGTTAAACTTCACCGATCGTTGTTGATCCCAGGCATTTTTAATCTGATCGCTTAAAACACAAAACAAATAATAATGAATATGCGAGAAAGAAGTATTCAACCGTTTTACACAAAACATGCACATTGTATTTTAAGACATTACATTTTTAAAGGAAGTAACCGAAAGCTAAAACAACGTTTGCAACGTTCGCGTAAACCTAAGCTAACTCGAGTTGGCTGCAATTTCAAACAGTTCGGTATTATTATGGCCAATATGTGGACTATTTCAACCAAATAGTCTCCACTGCCCCTTTGCCTGATAAAGTAAAGACTGGCAAAAGGCACATCGACACATTCATGACTTCTATTAGGACATGCAACAATGTTCTTTTAAGACCAGCCATTTACGAAACCGGCAAAATAGTAAAGGCATGGAGACCTACTGGTATGAAGCGTTTTATATTAGTGGCCGCGATGACGCATTTGAGACCAATGCTGGGCTGCTTAACAAAATTTTTGAAGGTAAGTCGCGCAAATTGGGACCATAACTTTTAGCCAATACGAAGAAACCGATGATTTTTATGGGTGTTTCAAAGATCTTGATTTTGTGTCAAATCATTAAAAGCACTACATGTCTTAACGATAAGGACCCAATGTTCGGGTGCTAGTAAGCTTTTATTTTCCAGTCGTGTAATTCAAGGTTAGTTTTGTCCGGAAAATCACTTAAACGCATATTCAGCAAATTCAGATAAATTTATACTTTTTTATGAGTTTGGTTTCATCATCTGATTATCATGTGATATACGGTTTAGCTTGAGAGCTTTCTATTCTAGTCTTCTGCTACATGCATTCATTTCGGTTTGGCTGTGCAGACTTTCAACAGCCCCGCCGTGAGGTCCGTATGAACCGCAATTTCGCAAACACATGTCCGGGTGATCAATTCCACTTTGAAACGTACGCATTTTTTTAATTGACAAAATGCAAGTTAGTCTGGTGAGTAGTTGCTTTATGGAGAGTTAAATTAAGTGATAAAGTAATACGAGATCGAGAAACCAATCTCTGATAAAAAAAAAATCAAAATAAGGGCCAAACTCTACGTAAATCCATTAACGTATATGTGCAGAATAAGACCAATCTTCTTCTTTTTCTTCTTCAGATTCAGGTGCATACCTCATTAGAGTTACATACAGGTCGGTGCATCACACAAAAACGAAAACACTTGCATTTGTGCATTTATTTACAGTGTAGGCTGAAATCCTCGAGTATTTATCGAAGTAACATTTGCTGTACCTGCAGGCTGAAGTTTACAGTCCATGATGGGATGGACCTCTAGTCTTATTCTTTGTTTTGACGTCACTAAAATGGGAACCAGCAGGCCACCATTACTTTGTACACCTTAAGTTATTTTTCTATTTCGAACTTTTTATCTAGTAAAAGCACAGCAAAGTCATCAACAATTAAACAGTATATGTCAGTTTAACCCAATTCACATTTCGATTGATTAGGTCCCTCTAAACCATTCTTAGTAAACGGGCATTGCATTTGATCTTTTATAGAAGGAAAATGCCGAGGTGATCTTGCTAATGGCCGCCATGACCGAATCTGGTCCCCACTTTTACTCGGTTGAAAACAAATGGTTGCTTCTGGCTGGAATGAGTGTTGGTAGACTATAGTACAGGCGAAGGGTACTAGATATCGATGGCTATAACCACGTATGACTATTGGCTGACGGACAGTGGGAGTCGATATGGCAACGAGGTTGTGGACTATTTTCGCGTGGGCACGTCTCTCCTGTAGAGTTGGCCAGTTTCTAAGATGAGCAGCTGCAACAGGTTCTAAATCTGTATCAAATCTAGGATCCCAAAAAGACATTCACAGGTCAGGTGGTGAGGTGCGCGCTACTTTTTAATCGAACATGTGAGTTTTTTGTCAAGCTTTGAATAAGTTCTTATTCGGGTTCACAAACAATTGAATCATCCATAGCATTCAACTCAATGATGGTTCTTGGAATTTCTACATTGAATATAATCATAGTCTATGTTATTCAAACACTTAGGAGTTTTTTTGAAAACGCTTAGCCACGGTATTTTTTATATATGTATCCAGTAAACTGTATTAGTTTTATTCAGCTTTTATAATCCGACTGTAGCAATTGATTTTCATGCTGAAGTGCCGGTACCAGCCCAGGTGCGATTTTGCAGAAGAAGGAAAATCTGTTGAATATTTTCCTAGAGGGGGGTAATCCAATATCCAGGAGTGCTTGGTCATGAAACCTTGCGAACAGGTTCTGTGGTCACTGACGATGAATCTGGTCGCGGTTTTTGAATCATTTCGATGCACTAGATGTCTTGTTGAATGTAGGGATCCAATGCTATAGAGCCATACTCAAGGATTGATCTGACCAAAGATATATACGCGGTTGATTTGAGGCTTTTAGGAAGGAATTTGTATTGTGAATCGCTCGTTGTGTGATTTATACGGCCAAGGCCTTTTCACAAAGCACAATTAATGATGTATCCAAAATGAGAATTGTCTATATTATTATGAACATGCCTAGCTCGATTTATGTTATGAATCGCATGCCGCACGTTTCTGCCCAGTTTTCAAGCGTCGCTAGGTCTTCCTGCAGGGCTATCTGGTTCACTGCTATTCGGTGTTTATAATATAGTTGTCGGTGAAGAGGCGCAATTTGGAGGTAACACATTCGGTCAGATAGCTTATGTGGCACAGGAACAGAAGCGGACCTAGCACCGTCTTTTGTGGGACCCCGGGTTCGACGTGTGCTTCGAATGATTTTGCACCTTCACAAAGAGCTCGCATCGTCTTATCCGATAGAGTGACAGCCAGTCCAATAGGGACTGTGAATGCCGTAACCGCTAAGCTTTCGTAGCAGTTTGTCGTGGGGCACCGTGTCGAATGCATTTGAAAAGTCCAGTATAGCAACATCGGTTTGCATACCTTTATTTAAGATCTGTATGAGATCGCTTAACTATACGCTCTAGCGAATCGTCGCGTGTATTAAGGGGTCATAGCATGTATCTAGTGAAGGAGCGAAGTCGAAAAAAAAACTAAGAAGCGCATCATTTACGCAGAGAGTAGTCAATTCCTGGAATTCGCTTCCTACAGATGTCGTTAATGCGCCAAGTGTAAACTCTTTCAAAAATCGTATCGACAGATTTTGGAACAATCAAGATATTGTATATGATCACAAAGCAAAGCTGCCGTACATTAGCCGACCAAGCATAAATGTACAAGAAGTTAATTCAATTTATTCTGATCTGGCCATAGAGGACTAAAAGGACCTGGTGCCAGTATAGACATAAGGTAACATAAGGTATTTTTATAGGAAATTGAGTTTCAATTTGGTCAATATCGAAAGCCATGATTGAGAGAAGTGAAAATAATGTTTTTTTTTCGAAGTGGTTTAAATACATTTGCATGACATACTCTTAGAGTTAGCATGAAACAGAGTCGAGTGAGACATTCCTATAATTTTCAGGTGAGTGTTTATTGCCCTTTTGAATATAATATTCCTTTACAAGGAAGACAAATCCGAAAGTAATTTAGTAAGTGTTGAAGGGTTAGTGACACTAGCGGTTTGGTTGTACTTGCCTGGACGAGTCTGGTGGCTCTGCTTAGCACTTCTTTCAAATCCAAATAAGTATTTAAACTAGAACAGTTCAAGGTGAAATAAGGCCAATTCGGATAATTTAAGTGTACACGGGTGGTCACAATATGAAGTGGTCACAATATGAGCGCTGATTTTTTTATGGTCGAATTTCTAAATTATCGTGTTGAAATTGTCATTTGTAATATCAGTTATTTGTTCTTTAACTGTGCATGAATAAATCTGTTACATTGGAAATATAAACATTGGGGCAATAACTCAGATATTTTACCTCCAAAACCAGCGCTCATATTGTGACCACTTCATATTGTGACCACCCCTGTACTTTCTGATTTTTCTTCCTCATAAAAAATAGTGAGAAGGTGGCGATAATAAGAGAATTCATAGTTTTTCATTATACAAACCACTGTATGCTTGGCAATTTCAGAGATTTTTTCCATTCCTTTCTCCTATTTCTGGTATATTGATACTTTGGACGTTTTCCTTTTGATTTCCCCATATTTTCAAAAATTATAACTTTTCACTGGCGTGTTTACAAAATAAATGTTATGTGCACACCATTGGTGTAAATCATATAATAGTGCAAGGACTATGTGCCATTTGGGCGATATTCGTACCCAAAATATGAGGATTTCAAAAATGTATCAATCAGTTCATTTGTATATATTTTGAAACACTATTATACCAGTGTTAACCGAGTAAAATATTTAGCGGCTTGATCACTTGTTTCATATAGAAAAGTGATGACTTATATACCCACCCAAGGGGCAATTGTTTTCTTTACCATTTAGTATATTTCGATATTTTTTAGGTCATTGTAACTTTTAATCTTGTCATTATTTAGACATTTTACGCAATATATAGTATTCAATCATATTTTATCAAGATGGATTAGATTTTGGGGCGTTTGATAAAAATAGTGGAGTTTTGTTGCGAAATTCAACTTTTCAGTAGTCTTATAAATTGCTCAAAAATGGTAGTAAAAGTTCAATTTTGGTCAAGGCCGCATTCGACCCCCAAGCTCATTTTTTACATATATGTTTTATCTTGACAATATCTTTTATATATGTAAAATTCAGCGTGGGGGTCGAATGTGGCCTTGACCAAACTTCGATTTATATTGCGCAAAATGCAACTTCCTAAATCCGATATATTTTAACCATTTTTTGCAATAACACCCTGCCACCAGATATCATATCAGCATACTTACTGATTTTTTATTGAATACATACTAGTGAGTAAGCTCTAATTGATATGATTAGTTATGTTGATAATATTATTATGTATACCAGTTCTTTAAAACTATTTTACGAACAACCTACAAAATCCAAATTGAATTTATCTGATTGTTTAAAGTGCGTATTAATTGGACAGCATGCTGAGTAGAAAATTAAGTAAAATTGTTATCAATGCTTTAGAAAGTAAGCTTTCAAAATATATAAGAATATACTAAAAAATCCACAATTTATTTTTAGATGCTCGATGCTGAGCTTCGGGGTATGCTTCCTTATATAAGTGGCACATAGTCCTTAGGATAATTTAAAAGAGCGATCCGTTTGGTGTTCTGAGCTTTTTTAAATATCAAAATAATAGTTGTATTCTCTTTTTAATAATAGCAAACACGGATGAGGTTTTGGATGTACCAGTATATCACCTGGAATGAAGATATGGTGATTAGAAACGAGACAGAACATCATAAGTGTTTCGAACGGGTCATTGACCATCCAAAGCTCGGCGATTTCCGTAACTGTCCCTGGATAGAAGCAAAACACGAAAGGAAGCTACCGGAAAATGATTAATAATCGTACAATTATCTAAAACGGTATTTTTTATGGAACAATTATTGGCAATCGGAACATTTTACGGAGCTACAGAACAATTTCAAGCTAGCTTATTACAAGTTGTACATTTTTTAGAAGACCCAAACTCCAAAGTTTAAGTGCCTTTGAGTATAGAATATATGTGTCTATCTGTAATTACCATCGCCGTGACTACATCACACAAGTGAGAACTTTCAATTGATTGTCATAGGGACTGGGTCACAGACCTCCAGGACAGCTCTAGATATGTGTATGTTATTTTGATACTTTTGACCGAAATCGGTGAAAATGAGAAAACATTAAATGTCCCTACGATAAACCTAATCAGTCCAGTCCGATCAAAAATATTTTTGTTTTATACATGTTTTAACTTAATGTGCTTCAGCTAACGCTAAATGTCTGCGGTTCATTCAAATTTCAACGACATGTACATGTTTTATCATAAATTGTTTGCTAACGCTAAGTGTCCGAATTTTCTTAAGATGGCATTTTGCACCACCAATGCGCTACGCCATATAATGGCATTTGCTATAGTTTTATGACTATTTGACAAGGCTAGATACAGTGAAACACTTATTTGTCAACCCATTCATGCTTAACCTAATTGGCATCAGCTTACGCTAAGTGTCCGAAAGTCATTCAAAATTCAAAGACATGGACATGCTACTTCCATATTGATGACCAAATCTAAGTGTCCGAACTTTCTTAAGGTGGCATATTGCACAACCAAAGCGGTACGCCATATGATGGCATTTGTGATTCTTTTATGACTATTTGACAAAGTTAGACAGAGTATAACATCATTTACACTATTAACATCAATTTTAACTTGATGAGCTACTGTTTACGCAAAGTTTCCGTGTGTCATTTAAATTCAAAGTCATGTACACGTAATATTCAAATTGCTTGCCAATGCTAAGAGATCGAACATTTTTAAAGGTGCAATATTGTTCCCTTAAAGCGGTACGCCATATAATGGTATTCGTTATTCTTTTATGACTATTTGACAAAGTTAGATTAAGAAAAACACACATAATTGGTTATACTATACCTGTTTTTAACTTAATGTACTTCAGCTTACACTAAGTGTCAGCGAGTCATTCAAAATTCAACGACATGTACATGTTTAATCGACATTGTTGGTCAACGCTAAGCGTCCGAATTTTCTTTAGGTGGTGTATTGCACGGGGCGCGGACAGAATCCCCGGCGGACAAAATCCCTCGCGGACAAAATCCCTGCGATTTGGTCAGCTAAGACAAAATCCCCGCGATTTTTATGGACAAGTGGAGAAAATCCCCACAATCTTGATATATTAGAATATTAATGTTTTAAACAAATAACTTGAAAAATTAGATAAACAAAGCTAATATATTTAACAACGCTCTGTCCATGGCATGACAGATCATGTTTGTTGCTGTGATCGGATTAGGTGGATGCATTTCTAATGTGCTATTGTGTGATATTTCGTGACTTCAAATACAAAGCGCCTCACATAGACACCCATTGATCCTTAATCCGATCGCAGCAAATCGAGTGATGTGTTTCACATGGTAGAACTTATTGCTGAGTGTTATAGCTTGATATTTTTTTATATATCCGAAGCGTTAAAAAAAGTATTAATTGTTGAAAATTAAAGAATATCAAATGCGTTGATTTTGTCCACCCCGCCAAAAATATCGCGGGGATTTGGTCCTAGCTGACGAAATCGCGGGGATTTTATCCGCGAGGTATTTTGTCCGCCGGGGATTGTGTCCTAGAACCGTATTGCACGTTCAAAGCGGTACGCCATATAATGGCAGTTGTTATACTTTTTGACTATTTGACAGAGCTAGATACAGTAAAACATATAAATTGTTACACTTAAACTGTTTTGACTTTATGTACTCCAGTTTACGCGTTGCGTCTGTGTGTTATTCAAAATTCAAAAGCCTTTGGCACATTATATCCCAATTGATGGCAAACGCTAAGTGTCCGAAATTTCTTAAGGTGGCATATTGCACCACCAAAGTGGTACGCCTTCGAATGGCATTTGTTATGGTTCTTTTGACTATTTGACAAGTTTAGATACAGTGAAACACATATTTCTAAAAAAAATCATGTTTTACCTAATTTGCCTCAGCTAATGCTTGGTGTGTGCGAGTCATTCATTATTCAAAGACATGTACATGTTATATCCATATTGATGGCCAACGATAAGTGTCCAAACTTTTCTTAAGGTGTCATATTACACAACCAAAGCGGTCCTCCATATGATTGCATTTGTTATACTTTTATTACTATATGACAAGGCTAGACAGAGTGAAGCACTGAATATGCAAATTTATGGCCAATGCTAAGTGTCCGAACTTTCTTAAGGTTGCATATTTCACCACCAAAGCGGTACGGTATTTAATGGCATTTTTTTTATACTTTTATGACTATTTGACTAGTTTCGATAGAGTTAAATACAAATTGGTCAGCTATACCTATTTTAACTTATTGTGATTCAGCTAACGCTAAGTGTGCACTGTTCATTTAAAATTCAAATACATGAACATATTTAATTAAAATTGTTTGCCAACGATAAGTGTCCAAATTTTCTTAGGGTGGCATATTATACCACAGGATTGGTACGCCATATAATGGCATTTGTTATTCTTTAATGACTATTTGACAAATCTAAGATGCAGTCAACACATATTGATCAAGCCATCCATGTTTACCTCAATATGCATAAGCTAACGCTTAATGTCTGCAGGCCACTCAAATTCAAAGATATGTACATGTTACATTCATATTGTTTGCCATCCCTAAGTGTCCGAACTTTCATAGGGTGGCATTTTGCATCACTAAAGCGGTACGTCATATTATGGCATTTATCATACTTTCATATACTTTTATGACTTTTTGACATGGCGAAATGCAGTCAATCACTTAATTAACCGGCATATGTTATACTTTTATGACTATTCGACATTTCAAGATACAGTCAAATACCTAATTGGCCAAACCATTCATGTTTAACCTTTATGTGATACCGCGAAAGCTAATTGACCACGGGTATTTAAAAATAATCGAACTTCGAGGATAGGTTCCAGAACGTGTCAATAAATTGTGAATTATCGACTGAAAACGAACTAGAAATCGGCCTCCCCAAGGTGCCGGGGCCGGTCCCTTTGGATATAAATTCTATACAAAGCCAATCGGCATGAAAATCAGATTTCTGTCGTCTGAAGTGTTCTATCACATGTTTGCCGACAATAATCAACTAATGAGATTCTTCGATCCGAAGTCGATTTCATCGCAACTCACCGCTCGCTCGGGTATCG
Source organism: Hydroides elegans (assembly GCA_001703475.1). Taxonomy (NCBI): domain Eukaryota; kingdom Metazoa; phylum Annelida; class Polychaeta; order Sabellida; family Serpulidae; genus Hydroides; species Hydroides elegans. Next base: position 14,055 of record LQRL01149726.1, on the reverse strand, counting down.
AAACGTGTATCAAAGGACTATCCGCCTGGCTTTATCAAAATGTGCACAAATTGAATGAGAGCAAAACAGAGCTGCTCGTTATAGGAAAGAAAGCGCACCCCGCAAAATGTAATTTGACACTGTCACCATAGGAAACGAAACCATCAAAGCCACCCCATGCGCTAAGAACCTTGGCATATCAATCGATGAAGAGCTCACAATGCGAAAACAGATCATCAGCGTTGTCAAATAATGCAACTACCAGCTTCGAGTACCGTGGTCCATTAGACGCTTCATAAACACCGAGGCTGTCAAAGCCCTAGCTACTTACCTTATTCTCTCAAGACTTGACTATTGTAATACTTTATATTTCGGATTCCCCGATGTTCTATTAGATAAGCTACAAAAAGTCCAAAATTCGGCGGCGCGGTTTGTATAAAAAATGAAGAAATCTGATCACATCACGCAAGCACTGCAGCGTCTCCATTGGCTACCGATACGACATCGCATTGATTTCAAAATCGCTCTTATCACGTACAAGACACTACGCAATGAGGGGCCAATGTACTTGAAAGACTTCCTACAAAGTGTCACCCATGAGCGAAACACGTGATCCAGAAATAGCTTAATAATCCCAAGAACTAAACTCAAGACAGCCGGGGATTGTTCTTATAGTGTGGCGGCCCCACGGTGTGAAACTCACTACCTTTTCAAATTACAAACTCCAAACATGTTCAAAGTTTCAAAAAATCGCTTAGAATGCATCTTTTTAAAAAGCTTACTACTAATTATTTTTAAACTATGTGTATTCTTCATATTTTTATTTATTTTATATTTTTCTCAAGTATTAGTTCTTAGTCTAGTCATTAATAAGTCATATGTAGTCATATATAGTCAATCATATGTAGTCATATATAGTCAATCAATTCACTTTATTATTGTCAAGCGCTTTGAGAAATCAATGGTTGCATATCATATTTATTAAGCGCTGTATAAATATTGTTTGATTAAATAAATAAATAATCCGCTTGCAGCTACACCATAGATTGAGTATATGATAGAGTGACCACTAAGGTCGTGTTCCTTCTCAAGTTTTTCACCGCAACCCGTACACCGTCGACCCTAGTGATAAGATCATCACCAGTATTATTGCTTTCAAACAATCGATGACTATGCTTACTAATACGGAAATAAGTTAGAATTAAATCATGCGAGCGCCGGAGGCGAGCGTAATTTATAAGACTTATGTTTCGAAATTATTATTCTTTTAAAGATCGATGCCTTAATTATGGTCGTCAAACCATGCCGGCCAATTTGGCCGCCGTTGTCTTACGGATGGCGGCCAAACGACATTTTCGGCGGCCATTTGTCCATTGGCCGACGTTACGCCAGGCCCTGTAACTAGATCCGGATCTCCGATGGGAAGCCAAAAAGAACTGAAAGACTTAGCCACCGAACTGTCTGAAATAAATGAGAGGATTATTGATATTGATGAAACAACCTGTGAAAATAAGAAGCTGTTACATGAGCAAAAGAGCATTATAGTATCTCTCGTTAAACGATGTGACACTCTATAACAGGATAACGCAAAGAAAGATGAAGTTATACATCATCTTCCAAACAAAGTTGAAGAGCTTGAGCAATATAGTAGGATTGACAACATCGTCATCTCTGGTCTTGAGACCAGGCTATACTCATCCACAGTCCGATCGGACAATTCAGATATTGTTCCTAAGTTTAAGGAGCCTGTTCTAGATAACTCGGTTTTGGAATTACTCAATGATGAGCTTCAGGCCAATATAATACCTTCGGATATCTCTGTTATGCATTACCTACCACTAAAATTCGCAAATGAAGTCAAAAATAACACCGTAAAACATAAAGATATTATAGCAAGGTTTACAAATCGCAAAGCCCAAAACTTTGAAAGCGTTAAAGATTACTTCAATAGTTTACCATCTTACGAAATGTATTTGATACTGTTGCGCTCACAGCAACATGGCAATCTAGTAATGAACGAATGATCAATATGTACTACAAGGTTATAATTCATTCTTTATATCAAGAGAAAACAAACGGTGGCGGTTTCGCGGTGTTTACAAAATTGAATCTACAAGTTAAACTAATAAAGGATTGCAGTTTTTCAGTTGATAATATTTTTGAATGTCTGAGTATAGAAATTGGATATGTTGGAAAAAATATTGTTGTTTGCTGTACATACAGACCGCCAAATAGAAGCATAAATAGCTTGTCTGAACATGTTCATAAATTGTTTAATAATTTTGTTAATAAAACGTTATATGTGGTCGATGACTTCAACATAAACATTCTAAATCATGAAAAACATAAGGAAACAATTGACTTCACTGATCTTATGTATGGTAAAGGCGTGTTTCCACTTTTTACAAAACCAACACGTATTACAAATTCCTCATCAACTCTCATCGATAATATTTTGATAAATAATTTCAATCATCAATATACAAGTGGGGCGTTTATATGTGATGTCACCGAACATCTAACTATATTTATTGTAGGTTAAAACAGTATTTAAAGTGATGTGAATAAAAAACAAGCTTATGTACAAACGCTGTCCTGATGAAGATGATATGAAACGTTTTATTTCAGCTATATCAAGTGTTGATTGGTCTTTGATAGAAGCTTTAACTGACACAAATAAAGCATATGATATGTTCGAATAAAAGAACACAAGGTGCATACACCATATATGAGTAAAGGTATAATCAATGCTACTAAAAAGGAAAGGTTTCTATACGAACAAAGTCTTAAACTTCTTATGGACTCTGAAATGAACAAGTATGAAACGCATAAAAATAAATTAACATATATATTGCAATGTGACCAATAAAATATTATTGTAAATTGATGAACATAAAGGTAATATGAAAAAATCATGACATATTATAAATATATGTATAAATAAAAATAAGCAGGCATCATGTATTTCTCATAGCTTCAAGTCACAAAGAACATAATTAAACACCGGACATTAAACACCGGACATGAAACACCGGAGGGACTAGCCCCGAATTTCGATGAAGAGACACTGGACGGTATAAGCTCACCGGACTCAAAGCCAAGTTTCAGAACCATAACATAAAGTCCTTCCTCCTAGCCACGGGATCCAAGTGCTTAGCTGAGTGCAGCAATGGTAGACATTGCGGAATAGATAGCTTACTCCACGAAGAGAAATGGAAAGATCCCACCAAATGGGACGGATAGAATAAGTTGAGCACTCTCATCATTTAAGTACGAAATGAACTCAAATGATGTGTTATCTTGTTATTGTATATGTGGTTGTCTGATCTAAATCAATAAGTTTCTGCGTTGTCTTTATATTTATAAATAAATGAAACTTTCAATATCATATATATTCTTAATATAGGGAGCAATGCCTGGGCAGTTTATCATTAAAAAGAAATAAAAATGATTTATGTACTGGTAAATGCTTAAAAATGTAAGATAAATATAACATTTCCATTCAACAAATAACTGAAGCAACTATGTTAAACAAGTGTTTAATGTAATATATTTAGAAAATAGCTAAAATATTTATATATATGTGCAATTACATATGAATCAACATTCTGACTAGTTTAAAGCCATGTTTAATGAATGATATTATTCTCAAAACATAAATCAATTGATTATGTTTTGCACGAAATGTGTTATGAATAATTCACTTTCCAATCAAAAATTAATTAAAGTTACTATTGTTTTGTTTTACCTGAACAACGGATCTTTCAAATGCATAACGATTAACGAGTCCAATGATGGGCGAGGGGGGGTAAGTCTGCTATAAACCCTGGAAATGAAATGCACGTATTTATATGTTGTGTTAGGTGTCCATATTGTTATATGTCTTATGGTGTTGTTTCTATGTGCTAAAATATTTTCATATACAGGAACAGTTTTTGCTCTTTTCCCATACATACATATCTTGATAATTTACTTGAAAACTTAAAGTTCACATAATACTGTAAATTTAATCACAATTGAGGACATACATAAATACGAATTAGTACTTAATGTTAAGCTTGCCATTTTTGCCATGGATAAAACCAATATCCTTGGCGTGGATTGCAGGATTCGGTAAAACCAGTAGCATTTTCTGCTATATCTCTAAATTCAAATCCGATATAATTTTATTGCATGAAGCACATGTGCTTCTGAAAAATTATGAGCGTTGGAATAAAGATTAGGGTAAAAGGGAAATTTATCTAAATTGCTTTAATACCCAATCGGCGGGACAAATAATTATGTTAGCGAAACACGAAAATGTGGTAAAGCATGAAATCTTAGTTGAGGGTAGATGCCAGATTTTAGAAATTAATCGAGGATAATTCTCCTCTTTGATTAATAGTTATGCTCCTAACAAAGACACTGACCAGATAATCTTTTATCGTAAAGTGATTGAATGCACGCAGAATAGGACAAAGACGGACTTTCTTATATTTGGAGGGGATTTTAACTGAGTGCAAAATAAAGCTAAAGACAAATAATATGGTACAGATATCATAAATAGAAGCAGTTAAGTCATAAGTGATATTTTGCATGATCATCAGTCGATAGATATATGGAGAGGGATAGAAATCCTTGCACCCTTAAGTTAACCTGGTGTCAAAAATCTAAAATAATGTGTCGACTAGACTATTTTCTTGTAGAAACAAAAGATATTACTAGAGTCAAGAGTGTAAAATAATACCAAGCATAGGGACAGGCAACAACATAATAGAAATTACTATGGACATAAATAAGTTAAAACGGGGTCCTGGATTTTGGAAACTAAATAATAGTTTATTAGATGATTCGTCAGGGTGGGTAGTGGCTGACTAGACTTTTAGACGATAATGATTGGAATAAAAATTGCCACGTTAAACGTTAAAAAGTACTGCGGACTTTTATTTTTATTTAGATGTAACTATACTCGACAACAAAAGAAATATCCGGTCATTTTAGATTAATATTTTTTTCATTTTATCAAAAGTGGAACCAAATAAAACATAATGGTTGGTTTCAGTTACGTTAATTATAGATAGTCTCGCAAACCTAACAATCTGGATACCGTTCGACGATTATATCGTTCGTGTTATCGAAGGGCTAAGAAACATTGTTTTCGATCATCATTCAAAGAGTATCGGAAGGAGAGGAAAAGAGCTATGTTCCAGAGAGAGAGAGAGAGAGAGAGCATTAGGTTTCCGTAACTCAAAAACGGTGAAAATTATTTAAATTCTATGCGATATGCGTCAGCAGCGAACATCGTAAAATGTCGGAAAAACTTGTTTTGGCGCTTCACTGAGAACATTGCTTTAATCACATAACACAATAAAAGCGGTATGATATTAAGATAACTCACAGGCTCTTTACTCTGTTGATTGCACTTTGAATTCTATTTGCTCCATAGCCTAGCCGTAATTCTCGAATAAACTCGGTATGGTTTGAAAAGGATAATTTAGCCTGGTTATATTGTCGGGGCGTTCGAACGAAATCTGTCATTGTAAATATTATCTTCAAGGGTTTGCGGAATAGAAAAATTATACCATAAGGCCGTTGTTTTCCACGCTTGCGATATATACGGTGTCGCGAAACGCATAGAAATACGCTCGATATAGGCGCGGTTTCGCGCAAACAATCGATTATTAAGTGAAAACGCGTTTAATAGGTAAGAACATTGTAATCTAAAGTTACGAGTAATGAGTAGCTGTTTAAATGTCATTTTCACCGCGTTATCGCTCTAAAATTGCGTAATCACTTCGATCTGTTTATCGATGCATATACTTGCGCGCACCATTGCTACGAGGCTTGGCCAAGGAAATAGTATTCAAGTTGTCTAAGACATGCACGAAAATGTGTTTTTTTATTGATGGAACAATTAAGCCATTAATTTACCAAAGGTACACTAAAATACAGTTTTCGATCAATATCGTACCCCGGAAGTAACCGAAAATTTAGCGAAACGTATTTTCCAAAACTGTTGTAAACCCATTATTGGATCATTTACAAACCAGTAAAGGTATCATTTGACATATTCAAACTGTTTTTGAACAATTGTCTCAAAGCTTGCACTTCTAATCAAATCAAATCAAATTGTGCTTTTATATAGCGCCCGTGAAGGCCACATACAGGCGCTTTACAAAGTGTAAACTTAAAACGCTTTATCAAAATAGTGAGTTTTAAGACGCGATTTGAACAAAGGTAATGACTTGATGTTTTTCAACGAGTTTGGTAGATCGTTCCAGATTCTGGGCCCGGCCCTACTAAACGCACGGGTACCCAAACTCTTTTGATTCACACAGGGTATGACTAGATACGATTCTGATGAAGATCTAAGGTTTCTTGATGGTGTGTAGGATTCGAGTAGGTCTCTCTTATAGACTGGAGCATTTCCATACATGCATTTGTGAACGATGGTGGCTACTTTGTATTGAATGCGATATTGTACGGGCAACCAATGTAGTTTTTTCAAGATGGGGGTTATTGATTCCCTTTGTGGAGTCAGTGTCACAAGTCTGGCAGCGGAATTTTGAACTTTTTGTAACTGTCTGATATCTTTGTCGGGTAGGAATGCCAGTAGCGAATTGCAGTAATCGAGTCGACTTATCACCGTGGCTAGCATTAGACGTTTGGCTGTGTCTTCGTCCAAGTACCGTCGGATTAACCAGGCCCTTCGTATGTGATATCTGCATGCTTTTACCGTATTGGAAATGTGCGCTCTAAAATCTAGGCTTGAATCGAGTGTTACTCCGAGGTTCGTAACCTTTTCTACTGGCTGAATCGACTCGTCGCCAATTTTGAGCGGACATACGAGCATCGTTTTAACGTGCTCGTATGACCGAACACAATGTATTCCGTTTTTGAATCGTTTAGACAGTTTAGACAGTTTATTCGCAAACATCCATGTCCGCACGTCTTCTAGTGTCCGTTCTAATAGCCGGATTCCTGCATGCACGTCGCTCTCGGATTTCGGGTTTACGGCTTTCCATACAGTGTTGTCGTCTGCATATCCGTGATTTAAGCAATCAGACTTCCCGAGCAGTTGTCCCAGTGGTTTAACATACATTTTATACAGTCGACACCCTATTTTGGATCCCTGCACGGCACCGTCCTCCACTACAATGTGTTCTGAAACGCTATTTTCGACCTGCCACTCGCTGGGTACGACCACGGAGATACGACGCGAACCACCGGACTGCTGGCTGTCCTAGACCATGCGTGATGCTGAGGCGTTCGAGCATAATATCATGGTTAATTGTGTCGAACGCCGCACTCAAATCCAACATCCCCATTAGAATAGCCGTACGGTTGTCCATGGCAACCAGGAGGCTATCAACGACGTGGAGGAGGGCTGTCTCGGTTAAGTGGTTAGGGCGGTACGCGGATTGTAGGTCGTCGTTAAGGCCGTGGATTTCTGCGTGTATTTCAAGTTGATCTATAACACTTTGTTCGATAAGTTTCGACACAAATGGTAGGTTTGATACGGGTCTGTAGTTAATGTGGATAGGTTCTAAGCCTTGCTTTTTCAGTAGCGGCTTTACCAATGCAGTTTTATAGGTTGAGGGCACTATTCCTTTATCCAGAGATGTGTTTATTATCCTTTGGACTACAGGTGCAATCCTCTCAGCAAGAGATTTGAGAATACTTGTAGGGATCGGGTCCAAGTCACACGTTTTGTTAGGCGCCGATTGAATTAGTTTAGTTACATACTTGAGATCGACTGGTGAGAAGGCATCAAAAGAAGCGTCGGCGGCATTTTCATCGTGTGTTTTGTGGTCAAAATGATTGTTGAAGCGGTCTTTCAGACACCTGATTTTCTCGATGAAAAACCTATTTAAGTTATTGGCATTTATATCCGATGGGACGTCAGGCAGAGGGTTTGTCTTGTAATCACTAAGTAGCTCTTGAATTATCCGAAAGATAGATTTGCTGTCTGTCCCTGTATCTCCAAGGGCGCGCTGGTAAAATATCGATTTTGCGGTGTATATTATGTTTTTCACTCGATCTCTTTGAGCAATCAATCTTTCTTTTTTTTTTCTGGCTTTAAAAGTTCGAGTCTTTTTAGGTGCGTATTTATCCAAAGTTGTTATCAATGTTTCATTGAATAGGTTCACAAGGGTATCCAAATCGTCTGATGGTGTATTCACTAAGTCACTGTTTTTAATATCATCGTTCAGACTATTCAAATCGATGTTTTTTATGGCACGATATTGCTTTTGAGATTGAGCACTGTTGCGTGTTTGGAGGTTTATATCAAGAATGATGCTTATCTGATCGGAAATAAGATCACTTATCTGTACCTTGTCGATGATACCACTGTCTTTCCGGGAGATGACGAGGTCGAGCATGTGCCCCGAAATATGTGTAGGTCCGTTGATATTCACTTGGAGGCCGAAAGAGTCAAGAAGGTGTCGGAAACGTGTGACTTCGGGTCTGTTTTTCTGATCTATGTGAAGGTTGAAGTCTCCAACTATAATGATTTCAGCACTGTGTTGGTCAATATCCTCTAACAATTTCGAAAAGTTCTCGAAAAAGCTTGCTATGGATCCAGAGGGTGGTTTGTATAGGACAACATAATGAATGTTCCGGTGCCTTGGGTCGGGCCATTCGCGAAATACGTTTATCGCCTCCAGTGACCGCCGCAACTGGCTTGAATATTTGAGTATGTGACTAAGAAGTCAAGATGTACCAATTAACTGTATAATTATTGGTAGATATTTCAAACATCCATGAAAATGGATCTTGGAGGGTTTGTTACTCGCTATTTCGTTCGTTTATTTTCACGAGTTCGCCGAATCATCAATAGAATAAATATAGACGTAAATACCATTCAAATGAATTCACATGATGTGCTGTTTAATTTGGTATATAATTGATAAAAGTCGACCGAATACTTTTAAAGTTACAGTGATTTGAACAACCGAACACTTCTTTTGTTGTCGAGTATATGCTCATAAAACTTTTAATATTCCTAATTTTTTTATAAAACTCTAATGAATTATGCAGAAGGCATTTCAAGCTAACCCTTGAAATATGATATTATATGGAACAATACGGATATTCTGAAAGAAGGAAAGACTTTGTACTCTAAGAGATGAATTGAGAAAGGAATAATATTTATACAAGACATATGCAAAGAATGCAATTTTCTTTCTCATCTTCAATTCAGCCGGTGTTACGTGCGAGAAAACCTGCCCAAATTTCTAACCCCCCCTTACGCTATGTGTTCTTCATAAACATGATGAAAAGCTCACATTCGTGTTGGGGATTTTTAGTTTTATCAATAATCACAAGACGGTGCAGGTTTTCATGCACAACGAGAAAAACATTAAGTTCACCCTGTGCGAGAAAACCCCCATCGTCTTATCTGTTTAATCAAGTATTTAGCGGCGATATCTTATCAAGTTTAAAGAGACCTTGGTGTGTCTTATTTATTGTAATAAAATGAAAAATTAGTATGGAAATGATTAAATAATTTCACAGGTTAAATAAAATACAACAAAGGTGTTTCAAATTTAAATATATTAATTATATTGTCCCCGTGGTCTTATTTGAGTAATATGATTTAAAAATAAGTATATGGACCCTATGAGTAAGGATAAAATACATTTAAAACATATTACAATGTTTTGTTTCTTTGTCCTCTTTGTACCACACATATTAATTTTATTCACATCTTATAAAAAGACACCAATTATTTTAAGTTTTCTTTAATAATTCATTGGTTTCAACATAATATAGTCTTATTATGATTAAATGTTTCAGTCTAATATGTTATACAAAAATGTATTATTTATGTAATACATGTGTTTAAAAAACAACCTAGCCATGTTCTACGTTTTCTGCTGCTGTATTTGTGTTTAAATCAAGACATTCAATATCTAGAAATTTCGGTTATTCATTTTGTATATAGATTTTGGTCATTGAATACTGAGTAAGATATGTGAAATAAGAAAATGCATAAACGTTTATCAATTGGTTATAACGAGTTGAAATAAGGGTTGAATCGACAATGGACTTAAAATTTCCTAAGATTTATCAGTTATGGTCACCTAAGAAATATTTATTATTCCCATGTTTATATCAAATATCATTCAAATAAAATTTAGAGAGTTATTAAACAATTATTTCCAATATTCAATACACATAGTCGCCATAAATATAGCTCAACTATTTGCAAAACAGATGAAAAGGCGACAAGGGTTTTCTCAACCAGGCAAGTTTTCTTGCACGTATACGAATGCATTCAAGAAAACCCCACGGGTTTATTTAACCAGGCAGGTTTTCCTGCACGTAATACCGGAATTACAATATTACTAATGTATTTATGTTATATGCTGGTATAGTAAACAGTTATAGAAGACAGAACGAAAGTGAACCAATATACATGGCTATAAATTTACTACAAAGACCGTATTCGAATTTCGAGAGCAGTTGCTTTCTAACAAAAGACAGCGACTCTGGAATTGACTTTAAAAAGACAAAAAATAAAATTTATTATAACATATTGATAAAAACCAAATTTATTGAACCCACTTAACTGCGCCATTGGCGTGAAAAAAAAACTAGTGTTAAAAGCAAAACATTGAATGAGTCTGCTAAGTATTCCACGCACGAGACTAGATTGTTAGCTTTTCACTTTAAATTTATGCATAGAAATTGTAAATACTAATTCAAACCTTACAAAATGGAATATAGTTCGGTTAGACAAAATATAGTAGACATGTGGACTTTGAATCAAAGTGGACTCTCCACACTGTATTAATTAATGAAAGTGTACAGTATGGTTTGACATATGATTAAAATTAGAATAAAATGTAAAATATATTGTTATATGCTTGATAGTCTCTATATTTCTTTAATTTTTGTATGCACAATATTATAAATGGAATGATTTGGTAAACGTAAAGGGTGTTGCGTCACCCATATGTGTTTCCTACATAAATTGGTGCTGCGCGCCACCCAAACATTGTAAACATGTGTTTTGTCGAGTGAATTATTGTTTTATCGAACGTATGAATTTCTGTGAAAATGCACAGTGACATACATTGTGTATCAATATGTCTTGTTATATCAAACAATTGCAAATAAAAACCTCCAAAAACAAAACAAAAAAGGTGCCACAAAAACTATTATCCATTGGGGCGTTATCAGCTTAAGCCTCCAATTTTCGATGCAACATAATTTATATAGGAGTCGTCGAGAACATATATCGTCCATAAAGACGTACGGGAAGAATTGCGCCAATTGGTGGAACACTATGCTGCTTTTCTATTCTCATGGAAACAAATATGGTACGTCGTTTCTCCCTAAAAGCCCGAGCACCTTTTGAATATATGTATCCACCTACACCTTCCTGTCGATAAACCATGATTCTAGAAACAAATTCGTCTCGTTTCGTTTACTTCATGTTATGCTATGGTGGGTGATCCTGTCAATCGCGATAAACTCGCCTTTTCCACAACTCCGACTTAGATAAAACAATGCCACGTTAGTTGTAATATAATTTTTCAATTTTCCTGCGTTGAGTATCAGGTATGGCGTCCGGGATCTTTTTCGTCGTTTTTTAAACCTTTGCTTGAGTTAATCCATGAACATTCGGCTTTTTCTTAACTCGACATTTGATGGTGTGTTTGATAACATGGTTAATAGATCATATACTCATTACTTTTTTATTCGAAATATCGCGCTTGGTGACTAGGTTTGTTGATTTTGTTAATTAGTAGTCTTAAGGTCTGTTTAGTATGAT